>CM041815.1:31369222-31391722 GCA_023376895.1 Aspiorhynchus laticeps
CCAGCCTGCTACAGTAGCCACGCCCCAATCCCAGCCTGCTACTGTAGCCACGCCCCAATCCCAGCCTGCTACTGTAGCCACGCCCCAATCCCAGCCTGCTACTGTAGCCACGCCCCAATCTCAGCCTGCTACAGTAGCCACGCCCCAATCCCAGCCTGCTACTGTAGCCACGCCCCAATCCCAGCCTGTTACAGCAACCACGTCCCAATCCCATCCCATCCTGCTACAGTAGCCACGCCCCAATCCCAGCCTGTTACAGCAACCACGTCCCAATCCCATCCCATCCTGCTACAGTAGCCACGCCCCAATCCCATCCTGCTACAGTAGCCACGCCCCAATCCCAGCCTGTTACAGCAACCACGTCCCAATCCCATCCCATCCTGCTACAGTAGCCACGCCCCAATCCCAGCCTGTTACAGCAACCACGTCCCAATCCCATCCCATCCTGCTACAGTAGCCACGCCCCAATCCCAGCCTGCTACTGTAGCCACGCCCCAATCTCAGCCTGCTACAGTAGCCACGCCCCAATCCCAGCCTGCTACTGTAGCCACGCCCCAATCCCAGCCTGTTACAGCAACCAAGCCCCAATCACATCCCATTCTGCTACAGTAGCCACGCCCCAATCCCAGCCTGTTACAGCAACCACGTCCCAATCCCATCCCATCCTGCTACAGTAGCCACGCCCCAATCCCAGCCTGCTACTGTAGCCACGCCCCGATCTCAGCCTGCTACAGTAGCCACGCCCCAATCCCAGCCTGCTACTGTAGCCACGCCCCAATCCCAGCCTGTTACAGCAACCAAGCCCCAATCACATCCCATTCTGCTACAGTAGCCACGCCCCAATCCCAGCCTGTTACAGCAACCACGCCCCAATCCCATCCCATCCTGCTACAGTAGCCACGCCCCAATCCCAGCCTGCTACTGTAGCCACGCCCCAATCCCAGCCTGTTACAGCAACCAAGCCCCAATCACATCCCATTCTGCTACAGTAGCCACGCCCCAATCCCAGCCTGTTACAGCAACCACGCCCCAATCCCATCCCATCCTGCTACAGTAGCCACGCCCCAATCCCAGCCTGTTACTGTAGCCACGCCCCAATCCCAGCCTGTTACAGCAACCAAGCCCCAATCACATCCCATTCTGCTACAGTAGCCACGCCCCAATCCCAGCCTGTTACAGCAACCACGCCCCAATCCCATCCCATCCTGCTACAGTAGCCACGCCCCAATCCCAGCCTGTTACAGCAACCACGTCCCAATCCCATCCCATCCTGCTACAGTAGCCACGCCCCAATCCCAGCCTGCTACAGTAGCCACGCCCCAATCCCAGCCTGCTACAGCAACCAAGCCCCAATCCCAGCCTGCTACGGTAGCCACGCCCCAATCCCAGCCTGCTACGGCAGCCACGCCCCAATCCCAGCCTGCTACAGCAGCCACGCCCCAATCCCATCCCATCCTGCTACGGTAGCCACGCCCCAATCCCAGCCTGCTACGGTAGCCACGCCCCAATCCCATCCCATCCTGCTACGGTAGCCACGCCCCAATCCCAGCCTGCTACGGTAGCCACGCCCCAATCCCAGCCTGCTACAGCAGCCACGCCCCAATCCCAGGAATTTGCCACATATTTGATGACGTTTGCATCATTGATTCTATAATTTTTCTGTTTATCTGAAATTATGTCTAATAAAGCGCTACAGAAATGAAGCTGACCTGCTAAATATTCTGTTTTCATGTAAATAACTGAATAAAAGAAGTAAAAACTTGTTTCTGTTTCTGCTTGAGGCTCATGATGAGCTGGTCATCTGAAAGCAGATCAGAGAGATATATATATCTGGAGTCTTAAATTTGATGCCTAACGTTCTCTCGTTCCCTCACTAGTGTACTTAAACGCTATTGGGACACGCTGAAGGCTAGTATGTAGTGAAGATGTGGTAACAGTAGAGAAGCCTCCATCTGTGTAATTAACGGGATTAAACAAGCAAATAAACACGGTGGGATAATGTACTGAATTATCATATCTCTGCAGTCATAAAAATTATTATATATCATTCTAGGGTCACTATTATGCATAAAAACCCTTATGCAACATTGATAGGAACACAATTCAACGTATTTCAAAATTGTACTTTTTTTGTAAAATATAACATTTTTATATTAGTGCTACAACATCAATATTGTGCAATATTTTGTCATTGCAACATTTTAGTGTAATTTTCACTATTGTGACCATCATCATGTTTACTCACTCTATGACCACACTCAACAAAACTGAATATATGTGAATACATATATTAATACTAGACACCTTAAAGATAACGTGTACCAAAAATCTTTATCATTACATACTTTACTAGTCTTTGATCATCTTCTCATGATGCTGCTCTGGTCATGTGACACAATCTGCACTAATCATGTGACTCTGTACATATTTAATAGAGACCCTTATTTTATAAGTGCACTAAAACACCAGTCGGTATGGTTTTTAAGAGCTTTATAACTGAAAACATTTTTTACGGTCACTATTGTGAGCGCTGGGATTAAAATATAACAATCTTTTATGAATTATGAGTAGGAAGAAACTCAAAAGCTGTTCAGAGAATGAAGGTTCGCACCACAGAAAACACAGAGTTTACTATGAGATATTAGTCATAGTGTGCACTTAGTAGTACTGACTAACCAGGTACTGACTACTAACTAACTGACGGAGAGCTGGAGCACTGCTCGTAATAAAAACAGAGGATATGTTCAGGCAATGTGATCCATTAATATACAATTTTATTAAATCTGTTGATGTAAAACAAGGACGCAGTTGTGGAGTCGGGAAGAACCGTCCGCGTGACACACATCAGGTGCAAAAGTTCATCATCGTAATCGCTATTATTGCAAAAATCTTCACGAGAGTCCTCACGGAGCAGCACGAGTCAATGTCATGAAGAGACAACTGAATAAAAACATCTCAGACGAAACACAATCACCGTATTACGACTAAACTCTGTCACGGGCACGACATCAGAGAACTGCTTTTCTTTTAAAGGAATTTAAAAATATTTCACCATCTACTTTTATTGCGAAAATAGGCAACTGCACTAACTGTGATGATGATGATGATGATGTGACGCCATGGAAACGGCTGCGGCACGTCTCCATGACGACCGCGTGGTTATCTTGCGCTCAAGCAGTTGCGAGTTTTTGGATAGTTTGCTGGATCTCTGTACATCGGTACGTTTCCCTGAACGAGGAGTAGGAACACAAGTGCCGTCCCGCCGGAGAGTCAGGAATCAGAACATTAATCCAGACGGGGAACAGTCACAACGGCGCCAACGTCCACAAACACAAGCGTCTCTTTGTCTTCTGGATTCATGTTTCCCAGGGCAGTGTGTGTGTGTGTGTGTGTGTGTGAGAGAGAGAGAGATGAGGTTTGTAAACAGCTCCATTGCAGAATCTGATTGGATGGTGGGGCGAAAGAGGCGGGGCTTCATGCAGAGGGACTCAGGTGGGCTTCCTGTCAAGAAACATCAACTAGCAGTTTGTGTTGCTCACACACACACACACTCTCACACTCTCTCACACACAAACACACACTCTCTCACATACTCACAAACACTCACACATACACACTCACTCTCACACACTCATATACTCACAAACACACACATACTAACACTCTCTCACACACACACACAGACACACACACATACACATACACACTCACACACACTCACACACACACACTCACATACTCACACACATACGCATACTCACAAACACACACACACACACACACTCACACACTTCTCACATACTCACACACACACACACACTCACAAACACTCACACACACACACTCACAAACACTCACACACACACACACACTCACACACTCACACATACACACTCACACACACACACACTCACACACATACACACTCACACACACACACTCACATACTCACACACATACGCATACTCACAAACACACACACACACACACACACACACACACTCAAATACTCACAAACACTCACACACACACACACACATCTCACATACTCACACACACACACACTCACAAACACTCACACACACACACTCACAAACACTCACACACACTCATACACACACACACACTCAAATACTCACAAACACTCTCTCACACACACACTCTCACATACTCACACACACACTCACAAACACACACACTCACAAACACTCACACACACACACACACACTCATACACACACACACAAACACACACACACTCACTCTCACACACACACACACACACACACACACACACACACACACACTCTCTCACATACTCACACACACACACACACACACTCACAAACACACACATACTAACACTCTCACACACACACACACACACACTCACATACACACACACTCACATACTCACACACATACACATACACACTCACACACACTCACTCACACACACACACACACACACACTCACACACATACACATACTCACAAACACACACACACTCAAATACTCACAAACACTCTCTCACACACACACTCTCACATACTCACACACACACTCACAAACACACACACTCACAAACACTCACACACACACACACACACTCATACACACACACACAAACACACACACACTCACTCTCACACACACACACACACACACACACACACACACACACACACTCTCTCACATACTCACACACACACACACACACACTCACAAACACACACACTCACAAACACACACACTCACTCACTCACTCACACATACACTCATAAACACACACACACTCACTCTCTCACACACAGACACACAGTGGTGAGTACATGCTGCCACTGATCCACCCTCCCTTTCTTCAAATTAAAACATGAGAATTAATCAAATAAAGAAATAGAATATCTGTTAGATAAAGTGAAATTATGTATTTTCTGTTTTCTGTGTCAGTTCAGTTGAATGAGGCTGAGGAAGACGGTGAATGAAGCTTGCGTGCGTGTGTGTGTGTGTGAGTTTGTGAGTATGTGAGTGTGTGTGAGTGTTTGTGACTGTGTGTGTGTGTGTTTCTGAGTATGTGAATAAGTGTATGTAAATAAGTAAGTGTGTGTGTGTGTTTGTACCTGTTTTTGTATCATGGTGGGGACTTAAACCTGAATACACACAGACTCATGGGGACTCGTGTCACGGTTTGGACTAAATTGAGGTCTTCATGGGTAAACAAGCTAATAAATCACACAGAATTAAGTTCTTAGAAAATCTAAAAATGCAGAAAGTTTCCTGTAAAGGGTAGGTTTAGGTGTAGGGTTGGTGTAGGGCAATATAATATACGGTCTGTACAGTAGAAAAACCATTACGCCTATAGAGAGTCCCCACAAGGATAGCTGACCAGACGTGTGTGTGTGTTTGTGAGTATGTGAGTAAGTGTGTGTGTGTGTGCGCGCTGAAGCCCGCCCTCGCCCCTCTGATGCCTCCTCTCTCTATGGCTCCTTCTCTCTGATGACGGCGGCTGCAGTTCAGGACGGGGCCGCAGGGGGTCGATGAGTTTGAGGGACCAAAGTGCTACGAGTTCAGCCACGGGTGGTTGAGGCATTCTGAGGCGGAGGCCCGTTTCTCCGGCACCATCTCCAGCATGGGCATCAGGAAGTGTGTGAAGTGACCGGCGTCCTCGGCCGGCCAGCCGTATTTCTCCACCAGCACGTCAAACAGAGTCCAGGGCTTGAGCTTGGTGATGTGCCTCAGCTCACCTGCAGAGAGACACACCGGATCAGCTGCTGCTGCACACTATTAACACAAGACCCGCCCACAATATCACTGTAAGACCCGCCCACAATATCACTGTAAGATCCGCCCACACCATTACTGTAACACCTGCCCACACTATTACTGTAAGACACACCCACAATATCACTGTAAGACCCACCCACACTATGGCTGTAAGACACACCCAAAATATCACTGTAAGACCCACCCACAATATCACTGTAAGACCTGACAACATTATCACTGTAAGACCCGTCAGCACTATTAACACAAGACCCACCCACACTATTACTGTAAGACCCGCCCACACTATTACTGTGAGACCCGCCCACAATATCACTGTAAGACCCACCCACACTATTACTGTAAGACCCGTCAGCACTATTAACACAAGACCCACCCACACTATTACTGTAAGACCCGCCCACACTATTACTGTGAGACCCGCCCACAATATCACTGTAAGACCCGCCCACACTATTACTGTAAGACCTGACAACATTATCACTGTAAGACCCGTCAGCACTATTAGAGAGCATAAGTCTAAGTGGACGTCCATGACATGCGGAGTCCCACAAGGCTCAATTCTTGCACCGCTCTTGTTTAGCCTGTATATGCTCCCACTAAGTCAGATAATGAGGAAAAACCAAATTGCCTATCACAGCTATGCTGATGATACCCAGATCTACCTGGCCTTATCTCCAAATGACTACAGCCCCATTGACTCCCTCTGCCAATGCATTGATGAAATTAACAGTTGGATGTGCCAGAACTTTCTTCAGCTAAACAAGGAGAAAACTGAAGTCATTGCATTTGGAAACAAAGATGAAGTTCTCAAGGTGAATGCATACCTTGACTCTAGGGGTCAAACAACTAAAAATCAAGTCAGAAATCTTGGGGTGATTCTGGAGACAGACCTTAGCTTCAGTAGTCATGTCAAAGCAGTAACTAAATCAGCATACTATCACCTCAAAAACATTGCAAGAATTAGATGTTTTGTTTCCAGTCACGACTTGGAGAAACTTGTTCATGCCTTTATCACCAGCAGGGTGGATTATTGTAATGGTCTCCTCACCGGCCTTCCAAAGAAGACCATTAGACAGCTGCAGCTCATCCAGAACGCTGCTGCCAGGATTCTGACTAGAACCAGAAAATCTGAGCATATCACACCAGTCCTCAGGTCCTTACACTGGCTTCCAGTTACATTTAGGATTGATTTTAAAGTACTTTTACTCGTTTATAAGTCACTCAATGGCCTAGGACCTAAATACATTGCAGATATGCTCACTGAATATAAACCTAACAGACCACTCAGATCATCAGGATCGAGTCAGTTAGAAATACCAAGGGTTCACACAAAACAAGGGGAGTCCGCTTTTAGCTATTATGCCGCCCGCAGCTGGAACCAGCTTCCAGAAGAGATCAGATGTGCTAAAACATTAGGCACATTTAAATCCAGACTCAAAACTCATCTGTTTAGCTGTGCATTTGTTGAATGAACACTGTGCTACGTCCGAACTGACTACACTGTATTTTATGTATAATCATATTCTATTTAACTGTTTTAAATTTCATTTTAAATCAATTTCTATAACTTTTTAAAATTCCTTGTTTTTATTATTTTTAATTCCTTGTTTTTATTGCTGTGAATGACTATTTCACTTTCTTTTATGTAAAGCACTTTGAATTACCACTGTGTATGAAATGTGCTATATAAATAAACTTGCCTTGCCTATTAGCAAGAGACCCACCCACACTATTACTGTAAGACCCGCCCACACTATTACTGTAAGACCCACCCACACTATTAACACAAGACCCGCCCACACTATTCCTTTCATAGGTAAGATTATTGAAAATATAGTTTTTAATCAGCTGAACAACTACTTAAACTCAAATGAATACCTGGATAATTTTCAATCTGGTTTCCGTGTGCATCACAGCACAGAGACAGCACTCATTAAGATAATAAATGATATTCGCTTTAATTCTGATTCTGGCAAAATATCAGTGCTGGTACTGCTAGATCTTAGTGCTGCGTTTGACACTGTCGATCATAACATTCTTCTAGAGAGACTGGAAAACTGGGTCGGGCTTTCTGGGTTGGCACTCAAATGGTTCAGGTCATATTTAGAAGGGAGAGGTTATTATGTGAGTATAGGAGAGCATAAGTCTAAGTGGACGTCCATGACATGCGGAGTCCCACAAGGCTCAATTCTTGCACCGCTCTTGTTTAGCCTGTATATGCTCCCACTAAGTCAGATAATGAGGAAAAATAGGCACTTTCTTTTATGTAAAGCACACTGTGTATGAAATGTGCTATATAAATAAACTTGCCTTGCCTTGCCTTGCCTATTACTGTAAGACCCGCCCACATTATAACTGCAACATTATTAATACAAGACCCATACACATTATCACTGTAAGACCCGCCCACACTATTACTGTAAGGCCCGCCCACAGTATTGCTGTAAGACACACCCACATTATAACTGCAACATTATTAATACAAGACCTATACACATTATCACTGTAAGACCCGCCCACACTATTAACGCAAGTCCCGCCCACACTATTACTGTAAGACCCGCCCACACTATTACTGTAAGACCCACCCACACTATTACTATACACCCACACTATTAACACAAGACCCGCCCACACTATTACTGTAAGACCCGCCCACACTATTACTGTAAGGCCCGCCCACAATATCACTGTAAGACCCGCCCACACTATTACTGTAAGACCTGCCCACACTATTACTGTAAGACCCGCCCACAGTATTGCTGTAAGACACACCCACATTATAACTGCAACATTATTAATACAACACCCATACACATTATAACTGTAAGACCCTCAGCACTATTACTGTAAGACCCGCCCACATTATAACTGTAAGACCCTCAGCACTATTACTGTAAGACCCGCCCACACTATTAACGCAAGACCCGCCCACACTATTACTGTAAGGCCCGCCCACAATATCACTGTAAGACCCGCCCACACTATTACTGTAAGACCTGCCCACACTATTACTGTAAGACCCGCCCACACTATTACTGTAAGACCCGCCCACACTATTACTGTAAGGCCCGCCCACAGTATTGCTGTAAGACACACCCACATTATAACTGCAACATTATTAATACAAGACCTATACACATTATCACTGTAAGACCCGCCCACACTATTAACGCAAGTCCCGCCCACACTATTACTGTAAGACCCGCCCACACTATTACTGTAAGACCCACCCACACTATTAACACAAGACCCGCCCACACTATTACTGTAAGACCCGCCCACACTATTACTGTAAGGCCCGCCCACAATATCACTGTAAGACCCGCCCACACTATTACTGTAAGACCTGCCCACACTATTACTGTAAGACCCGCCCACATTATTACTGTAAGGCCCGCCCACAGTATTGCTGTAAGACACACCCACATTATAACTGCAACATTATTAATACAAGACCCATACACATTATCACTGTAAGACCCTCAGCACTATCACTGTAAGACCCGCCCACACTATTAACGCAAGACCCACCCACACTATTACTGTAAGGCCCGCCCACACTATTACTGTAAGGCCCGCCCACATTATAACTGTAAGACCCTCAGTACTATTACTGTAAGACCCGCCCACACTATTACTGTAAGGCCCGCCCACAATATCACTGTAAGACCTGCCCACACTATTACTGCTTGTAATTCACTTTGAGTCACTGATTGTTTACTGATTGTAAACAATCCAAACTGCTGGGAATTTGGATCACTTGTATCGGGTCAGACTGAGCAGTGGAAATGACTCCATCATCAGAGGGAGGCCCAGTGTCTCAAAATATAACCGGTTAGCAAATCACCGCTGTAGTCACTTTCAGTGCTGTTAGCTCATCGATAGCAGCGAGTACAGTTTACTCTCCAATAATGGGAGATTCTCACAGATGCTCATTAGTTGTTCATGTTCCTGACCTAAAGAGCCAGCTATAGAGGGAGAATGAATCACATGGTATGGTGATTGGATGATATCAGTCGTGTTTCTGTGGTTTAATCATGTCAGTGATTGTGAGTAGGGCTGCAAAATACTGTAGTACTGTGTATATTTATTATGTATATATAAATACACACATACATGTATATATTAAGGAAAAATATGTTTATATGATTTATATACAAAATATTAGGGCTGCCCTCAACTAAAGATTGAGCGGCCATGTAAAGTTGCTACTACTACATATATCTTTTAGATGAAAAGCCATATTTGAGGTCGATGAATAATAGGCGAGCGTTTGGATGTCCTGTATTACAACATTGACCAGCTGTTAATGATCTGTCCGTCACGGACTGCATGATTGATTTGTGACACACCCCTAATTGTGTGATCTAAATCAGCCAATCCGGTATCACTTATTATACTGAACGGAAGAAAACAGACCTCGTTTGACAAAGTGAATGAAAGCTCAACGGCGGAGCCGGACGCCAGACGGTCAGGGTTACCTTTCTTTGAGAAGAACTCACGGCTGTATTTTCCAGCTGCGATGATCTTGTGGGGGATTTTTCCCAGTAACTCCATAATGAGAGCGATGTGGTCTGACCCCCGAACACACACACACACACACACACACACACACATAGACATACACACACATACACATACACAACATGAGTTATTCATGCAGCGGTGCAGGAGGACGGACGGACGCTCACACACACACACACACACACAGGTCTGATGTCCGGGTGAAACCAGCCTGATTCAGATTAGACCTGCAGGACCGACTTCATTAAAGAGGTCATGAAATGGAAAATCAAACTTCTAACAGCAGGTGAACAAGCATGTTTGTCTTTTTTCTTAATTATGTGGTCAGTTTTTCTCAATATATTGTATTACAGCATTTTGACGATTGCTGCCGTTTCTTATAGAGATGATGCCAATGAAGTGAAAACTGGTGAAAAAACTCAATGTAAAGAAATGCAAATGCAATTCATGACCCCTCTAACATCAAGCCACATATGTGTGTGTGTGTGTGCGCTCGCGTCCGTCCTCCCTCTGTCTCTAACACTACCTCTCCGGTTGAAGAATTCCCGGGAATATTTTCCAGAAAGAGCAAAGTGTCGAGGAATGCAGCCAAGAAGCTCTATGATGTGAGCTATATGATCTACAGGAGAGAGAGAGCAAGACGGGAAAATACAGAGGAAGGGATCAGAAGAGAGAAAGCGGGAGTTTAGTATCATCTGAATGCTTTCAGCTTCATCCTGAGTGACAGCGAAGGACAGAATCAAGAGGACAGAGTGAATGACAGAAGCGGATGGGTTCAGAATGGTATATTAGCGTACTGCACACGTGTCGTTTTAACCTCGTCAGGTTGTGTGTGTAGTAATACTTGCTTCTGATTGGTCACTTCTGTGCTCTAACTGTATAATTGATCGTTGTCTCAGTGCTACTCCACATAATGAAATCATTCATGCTGACATCAATATCTCATGTACATTTACTGATTTATGAAGTAGTCCAAGTTTAAAAAATAAAACGAGTCAATATAATTGTCACGAATCCAGTTCAATTGCCACCAGAGGTCGCCGCTCCATCATATTGACTACACAGACTGTTACACTTACACTGGACTTCAGTTCCCACAATGCATTTCACTCTGATTATGCACACGGGCTGCAGCCAATCACACTCTCTGCCGAGTATAATTTAGCGTTTGTCGCTCACCTAGCGATAGCCAGTCTAGTTTTCCCAGTCTTAGTTCATAGTCCAGTCTAGCAGTGATGGGAGAAACGATGCTTTGAATCAATTGCTTCGCAAAATGATTCAGTGATTCGAAGCGCTCGAAACACCACGCTAGCGACGCCTGCTGGTCAAATGTGTGTAAATGCAAAAACTATGCATAAAAACAGCTTTTAAAGCCCATTGCAAATGTTTTATTGAAAGTATAATACGTTAAATGCAATAAAAATAATAAAATACCATTAAATATGACGTGTCTGTATGATATGTGGTTTTTAAAATATTTTATGTTAATTTGCTAGCTTGCTTTGTTTTATGGACAGACCTTATTTAGAGGCCAGTAAGAGACTATTACCTACTTCTCATTCTTTTAAGTACTCAAATGTCCACAAATTGATCTGAGATCAGGTAAACCTATAGACGCTGGTTCAATGGTTCGCAGCTGGGGGTGATCTCAATGAACTCGCATGATCCACGAACCATTGACGTTTCGAAACGTTTATGACGTTCCCAGGGAAAGCAAGAGCTGATAAAAATGTAAAGACTGTAACTTGAATGCAATGTAAGTCGCTTTGGATAAAAGCGTCTGCTAAATGCATAAATGTAAATGTAAATGTAAATGTAACGAAGCCTCGTTTGCTGAAATCACGTGACTTTCCCAATTTGACACGCGCTCCGAACCGCTGATTCAAAACAAAAGCTTCATGAAGCAGTGTTTCAGGCCATCACTATAGTCCAGTCTTGTCTTGTGTTGCCTGTTACCTGATTCTTGCCTGTGTTTCTTGGATTAACCCTTTGCCTTGCTGTTTCGGACTGTGTTTGCACCTCGCCTGGACTTTGCTCGTGTTATTTGGATTACCCCTCTAGTCAAGCCCTATGGAGATCGTTCGCTGATCGTAGGCCCTAGGAATACTCTTTGTCTTGCCTGTGTTATACCTGTTTGCTGGTGTTTCGACCCTGCCTGTGTTTTGACCACGTCTCTGAATAAAAGCCTACTAGAACATGCTCTCATGCTTGGTGCTTCGAAAAACGCATTACTATTTATTACAATACTTTCTCCCCAGCCTGGGGCCTGTACCATGAAGCTGGTTTAGCTCGCTAGCCAGGTAAGATTCGGTTTAGTTTGCGCTGGGTTTTAGGTACCATGACAGTGGCTTGGCTTTTAGCTGTGTTCATCACCATAGTAATTTATTATTAAGCTCCAGGGCAGGTTATGTTCGGGTTTAGAGATCTCAAACAGAAATCTGACCAATCAGCTTCAAGCAAAGTGACACATCTCTGATGAAATAAAGCCACGCCCCCAGTTTCTCTTACTCCAAATTAAAGGACGCTACACAGTAAAACATTTTTAAAGATAATACAGATTTTTAGAGATGATTATTTGTATAATTATTTTATATGATGCCTCTGAATCTTACGTCAGTCAGTCTCGTTCATGGATTCCAGAGCAGTGAACATGTAGTGTTGTGAAATCAATCGTCACATTGTCTGATTAACCCTATCCCTAGCCATAAAAAAAGCTGTTTGTTTGTAGAAAATCAAGGGTCATGGCAAACATGTTGAAGACTACGGTGTGCAGTATGAGCGCTACACCATTCTGAGCGCTAGGAAGCGTAACGCAGTACCTTCATCACGAGAGTAGTCTTCACCAGAGTGTGGCTCAAACAGATAGTCTCCAGTGGCCAGCTCAAACGCCTGCGGACGACACACAGATCAGACTCAGTGACAGACAGCAGCGGCGGCGGCAGACGCGTGACCGTCGGATGCTCACCATGCAGGCCGTGCTCCATATATCAGCAGGTGTGTTGTATCCCGCTCCGATCAGCACCTCGATGGAGCGGTACTGCCGCGTCTGGATGTCCTCCGTGAAGTGCTTGTGCTGGAAACGCATTGGTCACACAGCTCACGTCCAGCCTTACACAGGTATTTATAATCATAGAGTCAAAGTGTTCTGTAGGACATCTTACCACCCAGCATGCATTGCCCAGATCAGCGATTTTGACTCTCAGAACGTCTGCGTTCCTTGGATCCAGAGGATTCACCAGCAGATCAGACGCTCTGACCCTCACTGCAGACAGACAGAGAGACAGACAGACAGACAGACAGACGAACGGACGGACGGACAGACAGACAGAGAGACAGACAGACAGACAGAGAGACGGACGGACAGACAGACAGACAGAGAGACAGAGAGAGACAGACAGAGAGACAGACAGAGAGACAGAGAGACAGAGAGAGACAGACAGAGAGACAGACAGAGAGACAGAGAGACGGACGGACAGACAGACAGAGAGACAGACAGGGAGACAGACAGACAGAGAGACAGACAGAGAGACAGACAGACAGACAGACAGACAGACAGAGAGACAGATAGACAGAGAGACAGAGAGAGACAGACAGAGAGACAGACAGAGAGACAGAGAGACAGATAGACAGACAGACAGACAGAGAGACAGATAGATAGACAGACAGAGAGACAGATAGACAGACAGACAGAGAGATAGAGAGACAGACAGAGAGACAGAGAGACGGACGGACAGAGAGACAGATAGATAGACAGACAGAGAGACAGAGAGAGACAGACAGAGAGACAGACAGAGAGACAGAGAGACAGACAGACAGAGAGACAGACAGAGAGACAGACAGACAGACAGACAGAGAGACAGATAGATAGACAGACAGAGAGACAGATAGACAGACAGACAGACAGACAGACAGAGAGACAGAAAGATAGACAGACAGACAGACAGACAGACAGACAGAGAGACAGAGACAGACAGACAGACAGAGAGACAGAGAGAGACAGACAGAGAGACGGACGGACAGAGAGACAGATAGATAGACAGACAGAGAGACAGAGAGAGACAGACAGAGAGACAGACAGAGAGACAGAGAGACAGACAGACAGACAGACAGACAGAGAGACAGATAGATAGACAGACAGAGAGACAGACAGACGGACAGATGCACAGAGAGCTTATTAACCCGCTCAAGGAAACAGCAGCGGTGTATGTATGCATGAATGAAGTGTGTTTGACCTTTGGGCGTGTCTCCGGTGCTGGACGACGACACCGTTCGGCTGCGGTCGGTGTTGAGCGCCTGGGCCTCGTCGTGCTCGCAGTCGTCTGCCTCGGGATCCAGAGGAAGCTCGGGGAAGCGTGGCGTGGTGCCGCGGTGCCGCCCTCCGTTCATCAGCACGGTCTCTCCGTTGAAAAGCTCGTACGAGGTGTCGGACGCGTCGCGGTCGGTCGTGCTGATCTCAGACTCCACCAGAGGGCAGATACGAGGCGAGGACAGACGCTCCTGCGCACACATGATCACGTGTCCGTTCGTTTTACAGGCGTCGTTGTGGTCCTTGTTGGATAGTTCCTGGCCTTCTTCCTCTGCTTCCTCCTCCTCCTCCTCATCGTCATATTCTTCATCATCATCTTCCTCCTCCTCCTCCTCCTCCTCCTCCTCCTCGTCTTCTTGTCTCTCTATTGTCTCTTTAGGTGCATCTGCTTCGTTTGGACACTCGTGTGTCTTCGGCTCGTCCTCGGCGCTCTGTGAGGCTGTGGCTTCTGTTTCCTCTTCCTCTGTTTTACCCTCCTCTTCCTCTCTCACGTCTTCATTTCCATCCTGCTCTTGTTCTTTTGAGTTTTCACACTTGTCCTCGTTCTCAGGAGTGTCGTGTCGCTCGGGTGGAGTGTGTGTGCGTGTGTGTGACTCTTCTTCAGCAGGACAGTCGGCGGTGGGAAGGACGTCACAACCTTCCTCGTTCTCCTCTGTTTCCTGCTGATCCTGATCCGGCTCCGCACCTGAGAGACAGAGACATATCTATGAGGAAACGTTTTAGACAGCCATCGACTCACACCTCCAAACTTTATGTTGTCTTCATTATTGCAAAGAACTACAAATATACAAAGAAAGTTGTTGATCTGTCAGTTCAGAGAGTTTCTGGGACCTTCTGAAAACACCTGCGTTCTAAAAACTCATCTGATAAACTCATCTGGTCATCTGATAATGCCTAGAATATCAAAATCGACTGCGGGCGGCAGATCTTTTTCCTATTTAGCTCCCAAACTCTGGAACAATCTACCAAACACTGTTCGGGAGGCAGACACACTCTGTCAGTTTACATCTAGATTAAAGACCCATCTCTTTAACCTGGCGTACACATAACACACTAATACACTTCTAATATTCAGATCCGTTAAAGGATTGTTAGGCTGCATTAATTAGATTAACCGGAACCGGGAACACTTCCCATAACACATGATGTACTTGTTACATCGTAAAAAGATTGACATCTACGCTAATATTAGTCTGTTTCTTTCTTATTCCGAGGTCACTGCATTCACCAGATCAGATGGTGGATCAGCACCTAGAGACGACCTCTACAGCCCTGAACGTCAGCGGAGACCAGGACACCTAGATGAGCCCCAGAGACAGACCCCCAGTGAGGACCCCGTCACCTAGAGAGCCATCAGGAAAAGACCTCGGGAACCTGTTGAGCCTCCAATCTGACTTTGCAGCAGTTGGAATTGAACTGCTGTGACATCTGGCCAGAGGAGAACTGACCCCCCGACTGAGCCTGGTCTCTCCCAAGGTTTTTTCTCCATTCTGTCACCGATGGAGTTTAGGTTCCTCTGGCTTGCTTAGTTGGGGACACTTCATTTCCAGTGATATCATCGACTTGATCGCACAGATACTATTAGAACTGAACTGAGCTGGACGATGCTATCACTAAATCAATGATGAACTGACTTTAACTGAAAATTTAGGGTTAAAGTCCCCCTGTAGTCAAATATTTTATCCCTTAAAACTTATCTTTGATCATCAAAATGACATATTTAAGTGTTTTTTTCTTGTGAAAATAATTTTCTCATGCCTTAAAATAGCTTGAATGTAACTCAACACCCTTGCCTCATTTACTATACGCTGATCTATGAATATGCAAATTAGCCCCGCCTCCACTCAGTCACACCAGCCCCGCCTCCTGATCCACTGAACTGTAGTAAACGCCAAACAATGGCATACACGGATAATGACTGTTAAACTATGTTTTTATTAGCGGACAACTACAGTGAATACTGTAACATTCGTTAAAGTTACTGACTTGACGATGTTGTGTCCTCAAAATGCCGTTAAGACTGAATGCAGCAATTTACACTATTGCCGCGGGTTATAACGCAAGTTAGCGGTTCTAAATTCACATTAAGCCACGGCTTCATGGGTTTTTGCTCTAATCTATGTTTGGTTTTGTGCTGGTATTGGTATATTTTGCATGCTAGTGATAGGAATCTATCCCTTGACGTGATTGGTTTGTGACGTAGCAAACCGAAGGCTGTTTCAAACCGCGTTTCTGGGTCAGTCTTTGGGAAACTACCGTTTTAAGGAGAAAATACTCAGCAATGGTGTTGATTGATGGACTGGCACTTGGTTTGTCTAAAAGCATATTAAAAACACCACATAGACAAATAAACAACATAAAAAAAACTTGATTTTCACTACTCTCTTTAACTATTGTCCTTTTGCATTATTACACATTATTGTCCTATTTAATTCTGTAAAGCTGCTTTGACACAATCTGTATTGTTAAAAGTGCTGTATAAATAAAGGTGACTTGACTTAGACGGCCATACATAATAAACAGCTTGACAGCAAAATGAAGAGAACTAATGGAATCGGATGCTTTTGCCCAGAAGAGGAGACAAACCTCTCCGAAGAGTTATAAGACTGATCTGATTCATCAACAAAAGACTGGAGTCTAATGCAATCACAGAAGATCAGACCATCTTCAACTGCTTCAACATGCAGCAGCTGGAGTCCTGACCAGAGATCGTCTGATCATCACTAGCAGTTTATCCATTATAAACTAGTACTGACAGTAACTGAGCCATCTTCATCTGCACGTTAGGAGAAACCTTGGCCAAAAATGTGAACAGAAAGCGTTACTTCAAACGCTGAACACTGGTGTTTATGTGAAGTGATCCTGCTTTAGGAACAAATGATCTACCATTTAAACAACAAGCGACACACATGATCACACATGGATAATTAGCTGTTTCCAATACTAAAAAGAAGATGTTTGGTCTACGGAAGCAGGATTTGTTTACATTCCCAACCCCAAGGGATCACTATCATCAACACCTCCTTTTTATAAAAGATGACATCTGTACTGAACTCACATGTGTGGTTGGTGAGTCTGACGGGCCGCTCCTTCTCGGCCTCCTCGTCCTCATCCTCATCCTCCTCTTCATCATCCTCGCTGTCCGCCAGCGCCAGGCCGGGACCGTGTGCGCCGGATCTCTGCTTCTCCGCCTCTCGCTCCAGAGCTTCGATCTCCAGCATGCGTCTCTCCAGCAGCTCTGCCTGCCGCTTCTGCTTCTTCTTCAGCTTCTTCTTTTTATTTTTGGAGATCTTCCCCACCTGCAGGAGGCGCCGAACCACAGGAGACAACTCAGACAAACCTCTCGTACTTCAGCGATTGAATTCTGATCGTTTGCTCGGCGGAGTCACTATCCAGTTCCTACACGCCGCTGGACGCGCTAAATAACACTGCGGATCACAATCATCAAAACTCACTTTCTAAGGCGGCTTGGTTCAGTTTTCTAAAAACTGATGTGCATCACAAATATCTACAGATCAGAGTTGTATGTTCTTGTATGCAGGTGCATAGCACAACAACACCTTAGTCACACAACACCTCATCAATAATAATAATAATAATCAGCAGTGTTGGGGGTAACGCGAGTTACGTAATCAGATCACGTTTTTCAAGTAACTAGTAAAGTAACGCATTACTTTTTCATTTACAAGAAAATATCTGAGTTACTTTTTCAAATAAGTAACTTTTTTATCCACTTGTTGATTGAAAGCTCTCCTGTCCGTATGTTGAGAGAAACTAGAATAAATCTGAACATGCATTAATTCATCTCGCTCACAATAACAGATTCAGTGTTCCTCAAAATGAATAAAAACTCAGAAAATAAATGTATTAAATAACACAAATATCCTTTATGTATTTAATCCCATTTTATTAACCCGTGCCTTGGCTGCTGACCTTCGATGAGCCAATTCAAGCATACTAACAAACAACAACTACCTGAGATAAACTAACATTTCTTCTTCTTATTTTATTGCTGAAGTGTTGAACTTTCTTCTGTGTTCTTCTGTACAGACGTGAATTCACTTTTCCTTGCTTTTGGTGTGAAAGGGCTTTTACATTTGCCAAAAATATAACTTTTTACATTAAAAACAAACAAGCAAGCCCGGCCCAGATTTAAAAAGTAACGTAAAGCATTACTTTCCATAAAAAGTAACGTAATTAGTAACTTTTTTAGAGAGTAACGCAATATTGTAATGCATTCCAACTTATATTCCCAATTCAGGGGGAAAACAACTGCTCAAAAATTTCTTCATGACAAAAACAGATCAATATATCTCTTTAAATTATATTCCAATTATAGCAAAAACTATTTACAGAAGAAAGGGGATGTAGGCACAATATTTATATATAAACACAAAACATATGTTCTATAACAAAAAAACATTTGGTTCAATAGGAGTTATAAACTCGATCCATTTGGACCAAAAGTCAACAAACATATCTTTTTGGTTATTTATATAAAATGTAATTTTTTAATGCATTACTTTTAAAAGTAACTTTTGACAACACTGATAATCAGTGTAACATTACAGCCCCCCCCCCCTCGCCAAGGGCCCCTGTTACCCCTCGTCAGACGCCCTGCTTGTATGTAATGCACAACTATACAGTTTTTGATGTGTTGAAGATGGCAGTCATGTGTGTGAGAACGACGGCTTCACTGACCTGTTGGAGTTGAGGAGCCGTGCTGACTGCGAACAAACACAGAGAAACACGGTCAGAACATCACCAAGCGCATTGATCATCATTCACGAATCAGAACGACAGAATACCAGCGGATCCAGACGGCGGCGGCGCTCCGGCTTTCTGCCACTCGGTGGCCTCCACCGCCATCCTGCGCACGAAAGCGTCGTCCACACACATGAGGATGTTCTCCGGTTTGATGTCCGTGTGGATGATCTTACACTTACTGTGAAGGTAATCCAGGCCCTGCAGAACCTGCAGCCAAGCCACAAACACCGAGTGAGTCTAGAACACACTTCAGCACGGACATAAAATGATGATTTCACACTGAAAATGCCAGACGTTGTAGTCTGTGGTTAGGAGAACCATTTTTTTGAGTACCATCAATGTGAGGGGAAGGGGGGGGGGTTAATTTGCTATTTAAAATGCTATTTAAAAAAAAGACTCCAGTACATCAGTACACTGTAATTAAAACTCCAAAAACGTCTGTACACTGTAGAAAAACATGGATTATCATACGTCTACTTCAAACTTCATTTGAGAGAAGGATTACTTTTATGGATTGGCCATTATTTAGAGCTATAACTCACACTTTCATTCACACTGGACACCAGAGGGCGCCCTCGCACAGAAAATCCACATTTGCATCACAAAAGTAATAGAAATCATGACGCTCCAGGATATCCCTAATATGGCCAAAGGCATCCAGCTATCATAACTGAATAAAAGAAGACACAAATGCTTATGAATTATGAAACATTAAGACACTAAACACTCGACTGTGACCATGTGTAGTTTATCGGTGTTCTTAAAACACGCTCGTCATCCATTGCTATTCAACATAGCCTTTTTTACAATATAGAATATATATTTCTGCGTCCTTCTGTGATAAGAAGCCACATCAGATCACAAAAGGAAGTTATTTCTAACATTCGACTGATGTTTAGTATGTTCTCTTGTGTTGGACGACAGGTTTAGAAACACTTCTCGTTACACGTCACTCATCATGTGTATCTTCTCATTACACATCATAGAAACACAAGATGTTCGGCGTGTGTTGCTTTTTCAAATGCATTTTAAGTGAGGATGCGTTTGAGGACCAAAAGCATCCCAGCTGCTTCAAATATGGCCTTGTAATGCTTCCTTCCTTCCCAGAACAGATGGATCTTTCTCAGTCCAGACTATTCCAAGATTCACCGCACGCCAATGATGACTGATGATAGGATTTGTTTTTGAGAGAGAGCGAAAATGCTGGTATGCACTTTTAAATATAAGCATTGGGTTTCAACTTAATTAGATATCTAACGTTACAAAAACACTAAACACTTTAAAGCAGCCCAAATGTTGACATACACTATATTGCCAAAAGTATTGGCACCCCTTCTAATGAACTACTTTAGTAACTTCTATGAGTACAAATCTTAATGTTAAAGCATATAATGATATTCTAGGAAATTGTGTGCTTCTAATATTATAGCAACAGTTTGGACTCTTTTCTATTCTAACATGACAATGTCTCTGTGTATAAGACAAGGTTCAAAAAGAAAATGATTGATTGAGTCAGTGTGGAAGAACTTGACTGGTTTGCATAAAACCAAGTCCTAATCCCAGTTTAACACCTCTGGTGTGACTGTAAATGCAGACCATGAGACAAAAACTCATCACCAAACACCAATATTTAGACAGTTGAATATTACTTTTAAAACATTCCTGCCGCTCGTCAACCGCAGCTCTCACAGTTGCTAGGCGACAAGAACAATCCTCCGTAGACTAGACCGTCCCATTTAAGGACGCTCAGATCGACCTCTGTGACCTTCGCAGGACGCAGCCTCTGAAGTGGGACGCGGTCATTTGTGTTCCGATTCTTGTAGCTCCGCCCACAGTGAAATCTCATTGGTTCAAAGCATCTCCAGGCAGCGGAATATGAAGCATCGAATACATGCTGATGCTGTCTGGATGCTGGACACCTGTGTTTACGGATTCGGGAAGCGTGCGTGATGTGCGTGATTACCTGTCTAATGATGCTCTTGACGCAGGGTAACGGCAAACCCTGATAATTAGACTTGATGATCCACTTGAGCAAATGATGACCAAGAACTTCAAACACCATACACACGTCTGAGAACCAGAGTTAAAGAAGACCACTGACTTATACACACACACACACACTTACACACACACTCACACACACACACGCTCACACACACACACTCACACACACTCAAACACACACACACGCTCACACACTCACACACACGCTCACACACACACACACGCACACACACACACACACACACACACACACACACACTCACACACACTGAAACACACACACGCTCACACACTCACACACTCACTCACACACACGCTCACACACACACATGCACACACACACACACACACACACGCACACACACGCAGGCCGTGAGGATACGAATCCCGTTCACCCCTGAGATCTTGAAGTCGTCTATGAGTTGAACAACCATGTCCTTATTAGGATCATCAGGATCAGTCTCACGCACCTGAGAGACAGACGAAGAGAGAGAGACAGGTGTGTGTACAACGCATGCTTTGCTCAACATGTATAATCACGATTATATCTGATATTTGAGGACCTTTTCCATTTAGTCATAATTATAGCACTTCTACTAAGCACAGATCAAGATAAGCATGGTTTAATTGACCTCATCCAATTTCCTACTTTTTATTTATTATTATTATGATTTAGCATATCATATTAATAAACCCAGTCTCTACATTATGAAGTCTAGTGAAAGATTGTCTCAAAAGCTAAACCTGTGAAATTCCTAATATTAACTTCATATTCCAAATTATGTTAATGTTTTCTTAAAGACAAAAAACAAGGCCATGTAAATGCATCTATTTAGCAACCACAATCACAAACATGGTTGCCAGGTTGGAAAGATTAACCATAACATTGGGCCATTTAAAAGAACAGCTCTGATTGGGGGATTAAAACTCTTGATATTTGGCAGCTGCAAGCATCAACACTCCTGTCCATGGGGTGAGGTTTCTAAGGCACAACTTCTTGCTACTGGAGTTCCTCAGGGCTCAGTGCTTGGACCACTTCTCTTCTCCATCTACATGTCATCATTAGGATCGGTTATTCAGAAGCATGGCTTTTCCTACCACTGCTATG
>CM041815.1:31404222-31406722 GCA_023376895.1 Aspiorhynchus laticeps
TTAATAGTAATCTCTCCTTTGACAGCCACGTTTCTAGCATTTGTAGAACTGCATTTTTTCATCTTAAAAAATATATCTAAACTGAGACCTATGCTCTCAATGTCAAATGCAGAAATATTAATTCATGCGTTTATGACCTCAAGGTTAGATTATTGTAATGCTTTATTGGGTGGTTGTTCTGCACGCTTAATAAACAAATTACAGATGGTTCAAAACACAGCAGCTAGAGTTCTTACTAGAACCAGGACGTATGAGCACATTAGCCCGGTTCTGTCAACACTGCACTGGCTCCCTACTAAACATCGTATAGATTTTAAAATCTTGTTAATGACTTATAAGGCCCTGAATGGTTTAGCTCCTCAGTACTTGAGCGAGCTCTTATCGCATTATAGTCCTTCACGTCCACTGCGTTCTCAAAACTCTGGCCGTTTGATAATACCTAGAATATCAAAATCAACTGCGGGCGGCAGATCTTTTTCCTATTTAGCGCCCAAACTCTGGAACAATCTACCAAACACTGTTCGGGAGGCAGACACACTCTGTCAGTTTAAATCTAGATTAAAGACCCATCTCTTTAACCTGGCATACACATAACACACTAATACACTTCTATTATTCAAGTCCGTTAAAGGATTGTTAGGCTGCATTAATTAGATCAACCGGAACCGGGAACACTTCCCATAACACACGATGTACTCGTTTCGTTAGAAGATTGACATCTACGCTAATATTAGTCTGTTTCTTTCTTATTCCGAGGTCACTGCAGTCACCAGATCAGATGGTGGATCAGCACCTAGAGACGACCTCTACAGTCCTGAACGTCAGCGGAGACCAGGACACCTAGATGAGCCCCAGAGACAGACCCCCAGTGAAGACCCCGTCACCTAGATGAGCCCCAGAGACAGACCCCCAGTGAAGACCCCGTCACCTAGACAGCCATCAGGACAAGACCTCGGGAACCAGTTGAGTCCTCTGCACAATCTGACTCTGCTGCAGCAGAACAAACTGCTGGTTCATCTGTTCAGAGGAGAACTGAGCCTGGTTTCTCCCAAGGTTTTTTCTCCATTCTGTCACCGATGGAGTTTAGGTTCCTCTGTCTTGCTTAGATGGGGACACTTGACTGATCGCACACACACTATTGGAAGAGAGCTGAACTGAATCATCAACGGACAGACTTCAGCTGGAAAATGACTTTTTGTTATTGTCCTCTTGCATTATCCTCCTGAGAACCCCCCCCCCCCCCCAAAAAAAAAGCTTTGTGAATTTAGTATTTCTTCATGTCATTACATTGTTTAGAACATAAGAAAAAAATGGAAAAATAGCATTTTTGAAACATTATGTTTTATTCTATGTTCTCTGTAGAGGACACTACGACTAAAAAATAAAAATGCATGAATAGACATCAAAAAGACAAAAACAATGGGATTCTTTTTAAATCACCAATCAATTTTTAGGTTTCAGGATTGTTTTATACTAAACTTTGTTTAAGGATGATTCTCGACTATGTTATAAAAATATAGAACAAAATTATTTGATATACCATTTTGTTTTATGCAGTATGTGTGTAAAAATTTCCATAAACTGGTTTTCCCATTAAACACACTGCATCTAATTTGCATATTAATGCTGTTGGGACAGCTTGTTGAAAAAATAATTTGCATAATAATAAATATTATGGGAGTAATAATTGGCCAGATTTTCATAATAATATCTAATATTTCATAACAAAATTGCTATATAATTTATTTTCCCATTTAATTGTTATGCCTCCCAAAATGCATAAACTTTTAGTCCTGGACGTGTATGAAATTATGTCCTGTTTCATAACAGCAAGTCATATTTGGATTTGAAAACCCATAACATTTTCCTGAGATGTTGCTTTATGACAAACTCTTTGAAAATTATTCAGATTTAAATGACAATAACAAAATATAATCATATTTCCATAAGGATGTAAAATGTTTCACTAAATTAAATTGATCCATCTTTAAAGACCAAGTAGAGAGTGTGTTTATGATTAAACATCTAATCATTTAATATCTCTATAAAGCTCTGAATGTGCTCAGTACAGGACTTAACACAGTCTCAGAGAAATACACTGTAATATACTGTACACTACAGAGGCATAACCTCCATACCTGGGTCTCAGGAGGATATCTTTGACTCTGTAAAGTTGCTTTGACACAATCAGTATTGTATAAAGCTCTGTATAAATAAAGGTGACTTGAGTTGACTTCCTAGGTCTAGTGTGCTAGTCAGCAGGTCTGAGCAGTTTTTGTTGTTGTTTATGACCCACAGATTAATATCACATCTGGATCACATGATCAGAGCTGGACTGAGGGTTCTTGCCTCTGGGGACCGTCACAAGTTCAAGATTCACAGCCGAACAGCTTTAGAAAATGCTCATTTTAGGCAAGACGAATCTCTGTCACGCTGCAGGCCAACAGAAGCTCTCTCCTGATACTTTAGCCTACTGTACGTCTGTCTGTATCCGTACAGG
>CM041815.1:31411722-31421722 GCA_023376895.1 Aspiorhynchus laticeps
TGTTAATAAACCTTATGTAAGATAGT
Source organism: Aspiorhynchus laticeps (assembly GCA_023376895.1). Lineage (NCBI taxonomy): Eukaryota > Metazoa > Chordata > Actinopteri > Cypriniformes > Cyprinidae > Aspiorhynchus > Aspiorhynchus laticeps. The sequence goes on from CM041815.1 coordinate 31,411,749, forward strand.
TTGTCATTGTAGCCTACTGTTTTATTGTTGTTGTGCTTTTTAATTAAGAATATAAGAATAACAATAAATCCATCTTGTGTTTTAGTCTTAAAAAGTGAAAGATATATAGATATAAGCAAAACATTTCTTGTGAAACGTGACCAGATGGTGAAAGCATCCGAAGCCTGGCTTATAACAGCAACAGAGGAACAAATAATAGACCTGATAAAAAAGACCGGGTTGAATGTTAACCACTTTCATTACCATATAAGCATAAACTCTAATAAAAGGTTATCCGCATGCATTGATTAAGCCCATGTTGTGGCAAAACAAATAAAAAAATGTGATCAAATTATGTGCAACTGAGAAAGTTAGAGCGACCAGTGGGACAAAATGAGTCTAGAGTCCTGTTAAACCTCAAAAATACAGATTAAATATGAATCCCATGTTGTGTGTGAATGATGCAGACGGGTTCGTCTAGCATGAGAAGAAATAAGACGTATCTCATAGCATCTTAAAAATGTAATATTATTAAAATGATCGTGATATGTTTTTTTATTATTTTAATGTTTACTTATAACGTTTATAAATTTTTTTGCACAAAAAACAATGTGGGAAAATGCTAATTTTCAACCCTCCTGTCTAAAACGTGCTGTTTTTAAGGGTTTGTCAGGAATCAGATGCTGTTATGTGAGGAATAATTGACTCCGGTCCTAATTTTTCTAATAATTCAACGGACTGAAGTCAATTATTCCGCTTATACTACGGTTGCACACCTCAAGACATCGATCGGATGATATATTTCAAGGCATTCGTCTGGTTTTTCTACTTAAATCACTATTGTGAGGAGGATTATTCAGCAGACTAATGCAGTTAATACTAGGGGTGGGCGATATGACCAAAATATTATATCACGATATGACTTATTTTATACCACGATAACGATATATCTCACAACATAGTTATTTTTTTATGATATTAAAATCTTTGATACCATAGAATTTTCATAATCCTTGTCACCAGTGTCAATATCAAATAATACAAGCCTAAAAAGAGACAAAACCCTCTCTGAAGATAAATAAACAGTCAGTGATGAAATAAGGATAAGAAACTAATTGCAAGTGTGACTGGTCTTCATTTAGCTCTGCGTTGTGTGTTGATGAATGGAATCAGGCAATAGGAATTACTCAGGACACATTTTATTCTGCATGAATAAAAGAACAAATCATAACAAGCTTGAATCTGTGGCCTTCTTTCACATTTGTATCGTCAACCTCTCCTCAATCGCGCTTGCCGCGAACTGATGGCATTTTACAGTTTTAATTTTTCTCATATAATCAAGTCAAATAATGTTCAACATTCCATAAAAAGAAAATAAAACATTACATAAATTCAAAACAATATTTGAAGCATGAATGGGAACATACCTGCATGAATAAAAGAACAAATCATAACAAGCTTGAATCTGTGGCCTTCTTTCACATTTGTATCGTCAACCTATCAGTGAAAGGGATTATTTTAACCACGAAGCTTGTATACTCATGCTTATGAATTCTCTCCAAAAATACATGCTTCATATTATTCACACAAACTTCATACATGTTTAAATAAGAGTAAAGTGCATTTTAGAACAAAATTACATGTATTATTATGATGAACAAAACTCATATGATACTTTTTAGACGGAGCTTCAGTGCAACTCACCTCTCCTCAATCGCGCTTGCCGCGAACTGAGGGAGAGCAGGCGGAACCGGAAAACAACACTTAAAGGAACCACGTACCATATTCACAATACACCAACCACTGAAAACAAATGTAACTATGAAACCATGAAATCTCAAATAAAAGAAATTCAAATTAAAAGAATAATTTCGAGAATATAAAATTAAATAAATATAAAATAATTGATAATTACAAGGAGATAAATTTTGAGTGAAATTAATAACATAGCACCCGTTACATTCACCTCCCCTAATTTCACCAAAATTCTGCATGTGCATAAAGAGGATTTAACAGAATCACAATGCAAGAATATCATAGTTACAGCAATGAAAGCTATCTGTCCTAACAGATACAGAGAAATTTGAGGGTGATCAAGCCTCAAAACCTCTTAGTAAAGTATGTTGCCAAGTACACCATACCACGCTTAGTTCTTTGTATGAAATCCTCACTCACATAAAATGTCTTATGTGCAACTTAACGGTGAAGAATATCTCCCAAATTAAAAAAAAGGATAAAGAAAATGGAATGTAAACTCTTCTCAAAAGGTTAGCATTAAAACAAACTTAAAACTGACTGAGACTTTGTAAGGAATCGGTTTGGCAAGTTTGGCATTTTAAATGGCTTTTGGGCCATGGTCTCAATTAGACGGCTGACTCTCTTCACAACTCTACCAGCCCGTGTTGTAATTTTGCCTTGTTCGTGACCTGGTATCAACACATCGTCACTGACAGAGTCATCAGTACCTGGATTGGTATTATCAGGTTTTGCAGATAGACTGCCACCATCAGAAATACCAGAGCCCGTAGCCTCATCAGAGAAAATCTGAATTTGACTGTCTGAGATGGAATCGCCACAGTAAGTGTCACCACTGTCATCCTCTTCTTGTTGTATCTGTTCATCAATAGGCATTATATGCTCTGAATTATCCTCATTTGATGCCCATGAACATGTTCTGTTTCCAGGGTTCTCATCCTCCAAGCAATCAGTGGAATTTGATGATAGGCTCTCACACTCTGAATCATCTGAGCACTCATCAGCCATCGATCCACATGATTTCTCCTCAGGAAGTGTCACTGGTAAGAAACTAATGTCCAAGAGCATATTTCGATGAACCACTTTAGTGAGTCCTTTGTCATCCTCCACTTTGTATATGTGTGTTTTAGGGTCACTATTTACGATGGTATACACAGAAGGTTCCCATCTATCTGCCAACTTCCGTTTACCTCTCTCTCCTTTGTTGGCAATCAGCACTCTGTCTCCACAGTTTAGATGTACCCCTCTTATTTTGCGGTTATACATCTTGGTCTGTTTGTTTTGTTCTTGTACAGCATGTTTTTGAGCAATTTCAGCTGCTTCATGAAGATGAGACATCAATGTTGCAGCATAGCTACTATAGTCAACTGTCGCAGGATCTCTCAAAACTTGTTTAAACATTACGTCCACGGGTAATCGTGGTACACGTCCAAACATGAGTTGAAAAGGGGCATAGCCGGTTGTCTCATGTACTGTTGAATTGTAAGCAAAGGTCAGAGTCTGAATCTGTTGTGGCCACTTGTCCTTAGATCTCAAGGGCAATGAACGGAGCATATTTCCTAATGTTCGGTTGAACCGCTCCGTGATGCCATTGCCCATAGGATGATAGGCAGTCGTGCGAGATTTGGAGACCCCAGAAAGTGCCAGCAGTTCAGCAATAAGCTCACTCTCGAAATTTGTGCCTTGATCCGTATGGATCCGCTCAGGGAACCCATACACACAGAACACTTGATCCCATAACTTCCGAGCAACTTGCTTAGCAGTTTGGTTAATGCAAGGAAAAGCATGTGCGAGCTTAGTGAAATGATCTGTCAAGACCAACACATCCACTGAGCGCTGCTTGTTATCCTCTGCACTCCAAAAGTCAAGACAAACCAACTCCATCGGTGCAGATGTTTGGATACTTTCCAGTGGAGCTCGAGCAGCTGGCTCAGGTGTCTTTGCCAGAATACACCTTCTGCAGCACTTGACGTATTCTCTGATTTCATGTTCCATCTTGGGCCAGAAGAAGCGCTGTCTCGCCAAGTGAATCGTTCTAGCCTGTCCTTGGTGACCAGCAAGATCATGAAGACCGGCTAAGGCCTTTTCCATCATACTTTGAGGGAGAACATACTGGTGGCGTTTCTGTCTGCTAACTGGGTCCTTGGTCACTCTATACAAAACCCCATCCTGGACTTTCAGATGATCCCACTGCTTTATAAGTGCCAAAGCCCTGCAGTCAAACTTGTCTCTCTCTCGTCTAGAAGGGCGTCTTTTACGAATTACAAAAGGGAGAACTTTCGAAATGGTAGTGTCAAGCTCTTGACTTCTTTGCAGCTCATCATGAGAAAACCCAAGCAGAGAGACTTGGTTAGCAGCTTCAACCTGTTGAACCGACTGCACCAACTGGACTGCACGTGTAAATGTTGCCGTTTCCCAGTCATCTTGGACATGGCAAAGTGTCTTGACAGCTACTGAGTCACATGGCTGCACATAGCTAGACTGACACCCCACGCAATCATTGAGCTTGTGGCACTCAACCTTCAAGCGAAACACATCCTGTATACCTTCTTCCCTAACGGCATCAGCTTCAGTGAGTAGACAGTTGTAACTCTCATTCATGAGTCTGTGACTAACTGTTCTCGCAAATGGATCTCTGCTTAAAGTGTCAGCCACAACATTCTTTGTTCCTGCGATATGTTTAATGTCAAAAGAGTAAGGGGCTAGTTTTGAGACCCACCTTTGTTCACAGGCATCAAGTTTTGGCTTAGACATGATGTAAGTAAGTGGATTGTTGTCAGTCCAAACTGTAAAGGTGTGCCCTTTGAGCCAGTGGCTGAACTTTTCGCACACACTCCACTTCAAAGCCAAAAACTCAAGCCTGTGCGCAGGATACTTTTTCTGTGATGCACTCAAGGTCTTGCTGGCAAAGGCAATGGGTCTCGCTATTTCTTCCCCTGCTGGAACTTGCGAAAGCACGGCGCCAAGCCCATCTAAAGATGCATCAATGGAGAGAATCAGTGGCTTTGAGAAATCAGGATGTGCAAGAACAACACAGTTCAACAACTTCTCCTTAAGCATGTTGAAAGCGACATCGCACTCCTCCACCCAGTCACTAGGATTCAGCTTCCGAAATGTGCCAACATGCTTCCCAGTTCTCACTTTACCACGTCTCTTTTGACCCGCAGTTAGAGCAAAGAGGGGTTTGGCAATCGCAGAACAATTAGGAATGAAGTGTTGATAGTAAAAAATCATTCCTAAAAATGACTTGATTCTTCGTGCTGATGGAGTGCAACCATCTTCCTCCATAAGCTGTAACTTGGACATTTTGGATATAACATCTACCTTTGTGGAATCTACAGAAATGCCATTTCCAGAAATAATATGGCCCAAGAATTTTACTGAATCACGCAAGAAGTGGCACTTCTTAGGGCTCAGCTTTAGGCGATGCATCCTAAGCCTGTGGAAAACTATTTCCAGCCTGTTCAAAGCCTCTTCCTCTGTAGGCGCAAACACAAGTAAATCATCCAAATAGCAGAGCAAACTGCTAAAGTTCATGTCCCCAAAAATGCTAAGCATCATCCGCATGAATGAAGCTGGACTGTTGCACAGACCCTGAGGCATTCGGTTGTACTCATGTAGCCCCATAGGAGTAACGAAAGCGGTATATTTTTTGTCTTGTTCCCGCATGGGCAAATTATAAAATCCAGAGGTTAAGTCCATTGTGCTGAAGTAATTATTACCTCCTAAAGCAGCCAAGCAATCAGACTGATGAGGGAGTGGGTGAGCATCTCTGAGTGTTCTTGCATTAAGCCACCTGAAGTCTGTACAGATGCGGAGACTTCCATCTTTTTTCCATACAAGCACCAGCGGCGATGCATATTCGCTGACAGATTTTCTAATTATCCCTTGTTCCTCCATTTCAGTTAACACTTGGCGTAGCTTCTGGTAATGAGCAGGAGGGATCCTACGATATGGAAGTCGGAAAGGTCTTTCGTCTGTAAGTCGGATACAGTGTTCAAATTCCTTAGCTTCCCCACAGTCTAGAGAATGTTTAGAAAACACATCATTGTAATTCACCAATAACTGTACAAGTTTCTCTTTGGATGCATCCGTGACTTTGCAGAGATCAATGTCAATTTCGCCTAACCCAACATCTTGCAGTTTCAAATTTGAAGAACAGTCTGGATTAGCTTGTATCTCTGAACTAACCTCCTGTATCTTTCCAGTGCCCTGCAAGACCGGAAAATCCTCAACAGCCAGGCAAGGTGAAACATCTGCCAATTTCCGATTTTTTCTTAGTGTGACAGGTTGGTCTGACAAATTGGTTATCTTCATAGGAACCCACCTGTCACCCCACATAGATGTTATCACCCGAGCTACCATGATGTTTCTTGGCATAGTCTTGGAGGTTGTTGGTTCAATTAAAATGGTGCTCCCTAGGGACAATGGAGTGTTGCTAGGCAGTCTTCCCCACACTAAATGTTCTTGTCTAGCAGCAAGAGTAACAGCATTCTGGAGCTTCACTGTTCCGATCTTGCAAGGGATCTCATCATGTCGCCAGCGTGTGAGATTCGACATCACATCCAAAAAGTGTTCACTCTCTGGTGATAACCGTGTGGCACTTTGTGATATGAAGTCCCAATACTCATCAGTGTTCTTCATTTGGCTCACAATGTGCTTTATCAGGTTAGTTCCAAGAATCAAATCATCATGTTGACCTGGGACAACGAGAATTGGAACTCGACAGCTGATGCCATAAACTTTCATACTAACTTCATACACACATTTTGGTTGTGCAGTCCTGCCCCCAACACCCACAAGAATGATGTTCTCAGGAAGTTCTTTTTTGTCCAAGACAGCATTTTCAGCCAACAACTTTTCTTCAGCTGCCTCACTTAGTGTACAAGACATAGAGCCAGTGTCAAGCATTCCTCTCAAGTGGAAGTGGTCATTTACAATCACAGAAGTATAGAATAAATCATCAAAAGCCTTTATTTTCTGCATATTTTGTGCGTATATCACATAAGTACCATCAGATGCTGTATGACATGCATTCTCATACTGCTGTTCCAGATCACTTACGAGGGTTTCATCGTCACCCACACATCCCCTCACCAAATGTGGGTCTAATGGTTTAACGGACCAGCTCCTTGTGATGAGTAGTTTACCTCCGGACGGTGCTGACTACTCCAGTACGGGCACTCTCTCTTCCTATGTCCATGTTCAAAACAAAACAAGCACAAACCATCTCTTCTGCAATGTGCTACTGTAGAATGATTCGTGGCTCTGCACACTTTGCAAAACTTCCTTCCCGCATTATCATGCCTATAAGAATCTACAGGTACAGAGGGGGCTTGCATGTTTTGTTTCAGCACACGATCGAGCAAATTGATAAGGGACTGAGTGCAACTGTCACTTGTCTGAACTGATGGTGTAAGTGGCAACCCACTTTGACCTGCTGACACTTTCGGCTCATTCCCAGACATTCCATCATCCAAAATTGATGCTTGGGCATTAGCGGCTACAGTCTTCGCAAAGGTAGAACGGTTAGACTGTGCCTTCATTTGTGCTCTTTTTTCAGCTTGATATTCATCAAGGCGTTCTTGTATTTCAGCCGCTGTCCATTTGTCCGCAGTCTTAAACTTTAAGATGGCAGAAAGAGATTTATCAGGGCAATATTTAACAAACATCATTGTCACTTCACGGTTGGGATCTTCAATATTACGTCCCTGTCTCCTCAAACACTCATCTGCTATATCGACAGCTTTATTGAGCCGAATCCAATATTCCATAGCAGTCTCTCCCGGAGCAGGTAAGGTACCATAAAAATCAGCTAGTGGCATAGAAGAATATGTCAAGTCGCTGAAATGCTGTTTGAGTATGTCTGTGACAACTTTTGGGTCTCTTTTTGGCTGCAGTGATGGATTGCTACGAAGAGTAATCCGTATTATATCTTTGGCTCTGCCCATTAAGTTTGCCATGATCTCATCAGCTTGTTCAGCTAGGGGAACACCTTTCTTCTTCAGATAAACATCCATGAGTTCCTCCCACTCATGCACTGTCAATTTGTCAGATCCATCCCCTCTGAAACAAGGAGGTGCCTTAACGTCAGGCTTCATCACCAGCTTCATACCAGTTAAATTGAGAGAAGGTGACTCAATGAGAACCTGGCTCGTTCCCATGCTCTGTGGTTGATTATTGGGATACTCATTCTTTTCACTTCCTTTTTTTAGCTGGTCAGATATCGACTGACCTATTTGTTGAGCAAGCTGTGTGATCAAACTACTCAGGTCAGTGTTACTGTGCTCTCTATTGTGTGAATCAGCACCCTCATACTTTTCAGTATTGTGCTCTCTATCAGGATTACGGGTAGAGCAAAAATCAGGGGAACCAATATTAACTGTCCTTCTGAGTGGAGTATGTTCAAGTTCACCAAAGATACGCCCCCTAGCAAAACCCAATTCAAACCCATCATTAGCAGAGCTATCAGTCTTCTTAATATCTTGTGACATCTTAAGTAGTACCAATCACCAAAAGTAAACAGACCAGACAACAACAAAAAAAAAAATGTTCACATGAATACGCTTCCTTTAAAAAGTAATACACCACATAATCAAAGAAAAATGTTATCACAAATTCAACCTTTTCAGTCTTTTTTTTCTTTTTTCTTCTCTTCTGTAAAATTAACTTTCAACCTTTTTTCTTAGTTATGTACAGTCTAATGTCCAACCTTTTTCCTTTTGGCACAGGTACAGGCAGAATTAGGACGTTTCACAATGCAGCAAACCCCGGCGACCAAACTGGTGTTGATCAAGGAGGATCCATGATGACTCATCAATTAGAAGTCACGGCACCAATGTGACTGGTCTTCATTTAGCTCTGCGTTGTGTGTTGACGAATGGAATCAGGCAATAGGAATTACTCAGGACACATTTTATTCTGCATGAATAAAAGAACAAATCATAACAAGCTTGAATCTGTGGCCTTCTTTCACATTTGTATCGTCAACCTCTCCTCAATCGCGCTTGCCGCGAACTGATGGCATTTTACAGTTTTAATTTTTCTCATATAATCAAGTCAAATAATGTTCAACATTCCATAAAAAGAAAATAAAACATTACATAAATTCAAAACAATATTTGAAGCATGAATGGGAACATACCTGCATGAATAAAAGAACAAATCATAACAAGCTTGAATCTGTGGCCTTCTTTCACATTTGTATCGTCAACCTATCAGTGAAAGGGATTATTTTAACCACGAAGCTTGTATACTCATGCTTATGAATTCTCTCCAAAAATACATGCTTCATATTATTCACACAAACTTCATACATGTTTAAATAAGAGTAAAGTGCATTTTAGAACAAAATTACATGTATTATTATGATGAACAAAACTCATATGATACTTTTTAGACGGAGCTTCAGTGCAACTCACCTCTCCTCAATCGCGCTTGCCGCGAACTGAGGGAGAGCAGGCGGAACCGGAAAACAACACTTAAAGGAACCACGTACCATATTCACAATACACCAACCACTGAAAACAAATGTAACTATGAAACCATGAAATCTCAAATAAAAGAAATTCAAATTAAAAGAATAATTTCGAGAATATAAAATTAAATAAATATAAAATAATTGATAATTACAAGGAGATAAATTTTGAGTGAAATTAATAACATAGCACCCGTTACACAAGCAACAGGACAAAAACTACAGCAAATAAGATACGCTACATACATTGAGTAAATTAATTAATCTTCACTGTGTTAATTATATCTATCTATTTATCTATCTATCTATAGATATATAGATATAATTAACACTTGTATTATGTATTATGGATTAATATTAATGGCGAATATTGGAGCGCTTCCCCTTTAAGACCGAAGTCCGGATCCAATACACTGTTACACATGTGTTTCTCTCTCAGCTGTTTACTCTCTTTTAAGACCTAAATCACTGTGTTTATGAGGATACTTGCAAAGACGGGGATTCTGACGCATATACGTGTGTTTATGTAATCGTTCAAAGCCAATAAAGCGGCAAAAAATGCATGCTCCTCTCACAGAAACAGAAAAGGTGCACGCACATAGCTTTGTTGTTAGTGTTTCAACGGCTTAAAATCGGTTGTTTTAAAACTGCAATGCTTAAAAACACGTGTCCATGCTACAGATGTAGTCCCTCGTTTAGGAAAGAGCTCTTGGTTTTGTCCCGTGGTGGCGTGTAAAGATCGCAGTCATCCAAATGATGAAAA
>CM041815.1:31431722-31439222 GCA_023376895.1 Aspiorhynchus laticeps
CTTCATATTGCGTTAGTATACATAACAGCAAATTATTGAAAGAATAAAAATTGCACTATGAAAGATCTCCACGATTAGCCTGTTTTTGCACTTTCTGTTTTCCCTGCTTGAGAATTTCTGTCCAATGAATGGATGACCTTGGCACACGTGTGGTTTTGTTCCAATTTCTGGTTCACTTGCAAAAAGGGCAGTGTGAAAGCGAACCACACCAAACAAAAAAAACAAACATTCTATTTGGTCCGGACCAAAGCAAGTGAACTATAGGACTTTCCTGGTGTGAATACACCCTAACTCACCTCAGACGTGATCTAGTGTTGTGCTCCGGCTGAACCCTAGAGTCTAACTCACCTCAGACGTGATCTAGTGTTGTGCTCCGGGCTGAACCCTAGAGTCTAACTCACCTCAGACGTGATCTAGTGTTGTGCTCCGGCCGAGCCCTAGAGTCTAACTCGCCTCAGACGTGATCTAGTGTTGTGCTCCGGCCGAACCCTAGAGTCTAACTCACCTCAGACGTGATCTAGTGTTGAGCTCCGGCCGAACCCTAGAGTCTAACTTGCCTCAGACGTGATCTAGTGTTGTGCTCCGGCCGAGCCCTAGAGTCTAACTCACCTCAGACGTGATCTAGTGTTGTGCTCCGGCTGAACTCTAGAGTCTAACTCACCTCAGACGTGATCTAGTGTTGTGCTCCGGCTGAACCCTAGAGTCTAACTCACCTCTGATCTAGTGTTGAGCTCCGGCCGAGCCCTAGAGTCTAACTCGCCTCAGACGTGATCTAGTGTTGAGCTCCGGCCGAGCCCTAGAGTCTAACTCACCTCAGACGTGATCTAGTGTTGAGCTCCGGCCGAACCCTAGAGTCTAACTCGCCTCAGACGTGATCTAGTGTTGTGCTCCGGCCGAGCCCTAGAGTCTAACTCACCTCAGACGTGATCTAGTGTTGAGCTCCGGCCGAGCCCTAGAGTCTAACTCGCCTCAGACGTGATCTAGTGTTGTGCTCCGGCCGAGCCCTAGAGTCTAACTCGCCTCAGACGTGATCTAGTGTTGTGCTCCGGCCGAGCCCTAGAGTCTAACTCGCCTCAGACGTGATCTAGTGTTGAGCTCCGGCCGAGCCCTAGAGTCTAACTCGCCTCAGACGTGATCTAGTGTTGTACTCCGGCTGAACCCTAGAGTCTAACTCACCTCAGACGTGATCTAGTGTTGAGCTCCGGCTGAACCCTAGAGTCTAACTCACCTCAGACGTGATCTAGTGTTGAGCTCCGGCCGAGCCCTAGAGTCTAACTCACCTCAGACGTGATCTAGTGTTGAGCTCCGGCCGAGCCCTAGAGTCTAACTCACCTCAGACGTGATCTAGTGTTGTGCTCCGGCTGAACCCTAGAGTCTAACTCACCTCAGACGTGATCTTCTGTTGTGCTCCGGCTGAACTCTTGAGTCTAACTCACCTCAGACGTGATCTAGTGTTGTGCTCCGGCTGAACTCTAGAGTCTAACTCGCCTCAGACGTGATCTAGTGTTGTGCTCCGGCTGAGCCCTAGAGTCTAACTCACCTCAGACGTGATCTAGTGTTGAGCTCCGGCCGAGCCCTAGAGTCTAACTCACCTCAGACGTGATCTAGTGTTGTGCTCCGGCTGAACCCTAGAGTCTAACTCACCTCAGACGTGATCTTCTGTTGTGCTCCGGCTGAACTCTTGAGTCTAACTCACCTCAGACGTGATCTAGTGTTGTGCTCCGGCTGAACTCTAGAGTCTAACTCGCCTCAGACGTGATCTAGTGTTGTGCTCCGGCTGAGCCCTAGAGTCTAACTCACCTCAGACGTGATCTAGTGTTGAGCTCCGGCCGAGCCCTAGAGTCTAACTCACCTCAGACGTGATCTAGTGTTGTGCTCCGGCCGAACCCTAGAGTCTAACTCACCTCAGACGTGATCTAGTGTTGAGCTCCGGCCGAGCCCTAGAGTCTAACTCACCTCAGACGTGATCTAGTGTTGAGCTCCGGCCGAGCCCTAGAGTCTAACTCACCTCAGACGTGATCTAGTGTTGTGCTCCGGCTGAACCCTAGAGTCTAACTCACCTCAGACGTGATCTTCTGTTGTGCTCCGGCTGAACTCTTGAGTCTAACTCACCTCAGACGTGATCTAGTGTTGTGCTCCGGCTGAACTCTAGAGTCTAACTCGCCTCAGACGTGATCTAGTGTTGTGCTCCGGCTGAACTCTAGAGTCTAACTCGCCTCAGACGTGATCTAGTGTTGTGCTCCGGCTGAGCCCTAGAGTCTAACTCACCTCAGACGTGATCTAGTGTTGTGCTCCGGCTGAACCCTAGAGTCTAACTCACCTCAGACGTGATCTTCTGTTGTGCTCCGGCTGAACTCTTGAGTCTAACTCACCTCAGACGTGATCTAGTGTTGTGCTCCGGCTGAACTCTAGAGTCTAACTCACCTCAGACGTGATCTTGTCTCGCAGGAGGAGTCTCCGGAGTGCAGTTCGGTCGACTCTCAGACTCTGACAGAAGAACAGAAGCAGCGGCTGGAGGAGCTGCAGCTCTTCAAGAACAAAGAGACCAGCGTGGACATCGAGGTGAGAGTCTCTTCTGTGTTTCAGATGCTGCTTTTGATTGAGAATCGAGCTCCAATGCATTGTGGGAGACCGTCTGCTAACAGACTGAATCTTTCAGGTGCAGGAGGATTCGAAGGAGAAGCGCACTCTTCTGCACCGAGCGGTGAAGACGCTGTATCCCGGCCTGGAGACCAAGACCGAGGACAGAGAGGGGAAGAAGTTCATCGTGGCGTATCACGCTGCTGGGAAGAAAGCGCTGGCAGGTACTGCTGCCTGTGGCTCTGATGAGTAGTGAAGGTGCTCGATCACTAGATGGCGCTCTGCATGATCCTCAGAATGAGCCCTCGCCTGCATGAGCTTCAGTGTGCATGCGTGTGTGAGACACCTGTGCATATCAGGAGCAGAGGATCATGATCAAGAATGAGAAAACCGTGAGATCCGTTCTGTTCCTGTTCAGTACGTCAGGAATCCTCGAATTGGTTGCATCATTAGTTTAGCTGCACAAACTGAACGGATCTGGAGCGATGTGAAGGGGTGTGTGTCCTCTCTGTCCTGAGTAACGCTCTCTTGTTCTCCTAACGCTCCTCTCGCTCTCTGGACAGAGGTCCGGCTCTCGGCAGGTAAGAGCAGGGAATCTGTGCTTCTGCTGGACATTCATTCAAATGCTGACCAATTTCATTACAATTTGAATGTGCCTTTATGACTCTATAGGACTAATCATGACCCCAAAATGCAGATAAAGCTGAGGTGATTGACAAATCTCGTTAATGTAGAAATGCAGCTGTGAAAGCTTGTCTCTTGACCTCCGTCTAGTGGCTGTGACTAAAGATGTTAAAACACCAGGGAAAAAATCAGGAAGCTGTCGTTTTATTATTTTGGTGACCCGACAGAAATATTAAAAAGCTGTAAGCTTTTCACAGTTATTGTGTAGTAATATTGTGGAGGTGTTCTGAATATAATCAGCTGTGAGTGTAAATGCTCAGTTCAGAAGCGTGTGCAATGCTGCTGTCTAGATTGAGTTGATGAAGAGTCTTACCTTGTGTAGATATTGCACTGGTGGTGTTGACCATGTACGTTTTTGTTAATTAAAACAATTATTAAAGCAATAATGATAATTTAAATGCTGATTGATTCTGTGCTACATTTCTTTGTCCGTTTTCATATTGAGTCTTTCGTCTCTTCACTCATGTGTCCCACCGAAGCCCCTCGAAAGCATTCGTGGCCGAAGAACCGCGGGAGTTTCTGTCATTTTGTGCTCTATAAGGAGAACAAGGACACCATGGATGCCATCAACCTCCTGTCCAAGTTCCTCAGGTCTGTCTGTCGAACACTCGTCCGTCTGTCTGTCATACACTCGTCCGTCCGTCCATCTGTCGAACACTCGTCCGTCCGTCTGTGGAACACTCGTCTGTCGAACACTCGTCCGTCTGTCGAACACTCGTCCGTCCGTCTGTCGAACACTCGTCCGTCCGTCTGTCCAACACTCGTCCGTCTGTCGAACCCTCGTCCGTCTGCCTGTCCAACCCTCGTCCGTCTGCCTGTCCAACCCTCGTCCGTCTGCCTGTCCAACCCTCGTTCGTCTGCCTGTCCAACCCTCGTCCGTCTGCCTGTCCAACACTCGTCCGTCTGCCTGTCCAACACTCGTCCGTCTGCCTACCACTCGTCCGTCTGCCTGTCCAACACTCGTCCGTCTGCCTACCACTCGTCCGTCTGTCCAACACTCGTCCGTCTGCCTGTCCAACACTCGTCCGTCTGTCCAACACTCGTCCGTCTGCCTACCACTCGTCCGTCTGTCCAACACTCGTCCGTCTGCCTGTCCAACACTCGTCCGTCTGTCAAACACTCGTCCGTCCGTCTGTCGAACACTCGTCTGTCTGTCGAACACTCGTCCGTCTGCCTGTCCAACACTCGTCCGTCTGCCTGTCCAACACTCGTCCGTCTGTCAAACACTCGTCCGTCCGTCTGTCCAACGCTCGTCCGTCTGCCTACCACTCGTCCGTCTGTCCAACACTCGTCCGTCTGCCTGTCCAACACTCGTCCGTCTGTCAAACACTCGTCCGTCCGTCTGTCGAACACTCGTCTGTCTGTCAAACACTCGTCCGTCTGCCTGTCCAACACTCGTCCGTCTGCCTACCACTCGTCCGTCTGTCCAACACTCGTCCGTCTGCCTGTCCAACACTCGTCCGTCTGTCAAACACTCGTCCGTCCGTCTGTCGAACACTCGTCTGTCTATCGAACACTCGTCCGTCTGTCGAACACTCGTCCGTCCGTCTGTCAAACACTCGTCCGTCTGCCGAACCCTCGTCCGTCTGTCTGTCAAACCCTCGTCCGTCCGTCTGTCAAACCCTCGTCCGGCCGTCTGTCAAACCCTCGTCCGTCCGTCTGTCAAACCCTCGTCCGTCCGTCTGTCAAACCCTCGTCCGTCCGTCTGTCAAACCCTCGTCCGTCCGTCTGTCAAACACTCGTCCGTCCGTCTGTCAAACACTCGTCCGTCCGTCTGTCAAACCCTCGTCCGTCCGTCTGTCAAACCCTCGTCCGTCCGTCTGTCAAACCCTCGTCCGTCCGTCTGTCAAACCCTCGTCCGTCCGTCTGTCAAACCCTCGTCCGTCCGTCTGTCAAACCCTCGTCCGTCCGTCTGTCAAACCCTCGTCCGTCCGTCTGTCAAACCCTCGTCCGTCCGTCTGTCAAACACTCGTCCGTCCGTCTGTCAAACACTCGTCCGTCCGTCTGTCAAACACTCGTCCGTCCGTCTGTCAAACACTCGTCCGTCCGTCTGTCAAACACTCGTCCGTCCGTCTGTCAAACACTCGTCCGTCCGTCTGTCAAACACTCGTCCGTCTGTCAAACACTCGTCCGTCTGTCAAACACTCGTCCGTCCGTCTGTCAAACACTCGTCCGTCTGTCAAACACTCGTCCGTCCGTCTGTCAAACACTCGTCCGTCTGCCGAACCCTCGTCCGTCTGTCTGTCAAACCCTCGTCCGTCCGTCTGTCAAACCCTCGTCCGTCCGTCTGTCAAACCCTCGTCCGTCCGTCTGTCAAACCCTCGTCCGTCCGTCTGTCAAACCCTCGTCCGTCCGTCTGTCAAACCCTCGTCCGTCCGTCTGTCAAACCCTCGTCCGTCCGTCTGTCAAACCCTCGTCCGTCCGTCTGTCAAACCCTCGTCCGTCCGTCTGTCAAACCCTCGTCCGTCCGTCTGTCAAACCCTCGTCCGTCCGTCTGTCAAACACTCGTCCGTCCGTCTGTCGAACACTCGTCCGTCCGTCTGTCGAACACTCGTCCGTCCGTCTGTCGAACACTCGTCCGTCTGTCGAACACTCGTCCGTCTGTCAAACACTCGTCCGTCCGTCTGTCGAACACTCGTCCGTCCGTCTGTCGAACACTCGTCCGTCCGTCTGTCGAACACTCGTCCGTCCGTCCGTCGAACACTCGTCCGTCCGTCGAACCCTCGTCCGTCCGTCCGTCGAACACTCGTCCGTCCGTCGAACACTCGTCCGTCCGTCGAACGCTCGTCCGTCCGTCGAACGCTCGTCCGTCCGTCGAACACTCGTCCGTCAAACACTCGTCCGTCTGTCTGTCCAACACTCGTCCGTCTGTCTGTCAAACACTCATCTGTCTGTCAAACACTCGTCCGTCTGTCTGTCCAACACTCGTCCGTCTGTCTCTCCAACACTCGTCCGTCCTTCTGTCAAACACTCGTCAGTCTGTCAAACACTCGTCAGTCTGTCAAACACTCGTCTGAGCCACCGCTGTCGCTCCCTAACGCTCCACTCACAGCTCCTCCTCTGTTTCTGCAGGGTCAGACCCAACATGTTCTCCTACATGGGCACCAAAGACAAGAGGGCCATCACGGTGCAGGAGATCGCGGTGCTGAAGTGAGTGAAGCCCGTCAGACGTCTGCTGTCCTCAAACACACGTGTTTACATCAATCTGAACGTGTCTCCACAGGATCACCGCTGAGAGATTGTCTCACCTCAACAAGTGCCTCATGAACCTGAAGCTGGGAAACTTCAGCTATAAGAAGCATCCATTAAAACTGGGAGAACTGCAGGGAAACCACTTCACGGTGGTTCTCAGGTGAGTCCTGTTAGCTGCTGTCTCCAACAAGATAAACATTTAAACCGGTTTAGACTTAGAGCTGGTCTTCAAGAGTTAGTGCACACGCATATATAAATATAAAAGCCATGATTTATTCAACCTCATGTTGAAGTTATATGAGCAATGCTGGTTATTGGTGCAGGTAGATCAGGGGTGTATTCCAGAAAGCACGGTTAACTTACCTTCAGCTAAACCCTGAACTTTGGGTTGATTAACCCAAACCTTGCTTACTCGAGGTATGTGTTCCTGGTTAAGACTCAAGCGTCTGTTTCTATAGTGACTCATGTCTTAAGAAAAAGCTCGCCATGCTGTTTGTTTCTTCTTTTGTTCAATGGTCATTTACATGCTTCGTGCATATCGCCACCGATGGTTGTGCAATCATTTTTCTGTTTAATCTTTATTCCTTGAGAATAAGAATTATATTTGTTTGATGCTAATTATATATTGTCATATCAGATATGCATTTTTATTATAGAAATACATGATAGAAAATGCCGATCCATGTGTGAGATGATAATATTTATATAATATAATAAATTAAATATTACCTTTGTCATAATAGTGATTTATAATTTATAGAGATAACTGTTAGATATGCCAATAAAATAAATAACCATATTAGAATAATATTACTTATATTAGTGCTTTATAAATAACATGTTATACAACTATATATATATATATATATATATATATATATATATATATATATATAGCTCCGGAGCAGGTTATCTTCAGAGAGCAAGTTGCTATGGTTACTTACGTACCCTGAACGTTACCTCCGATTTTGGAACCGAAAGCTGAGATTATCCGCTTGCTTATCCTCAAACATACCCGGGTATGTCACATAACCTGCTTTCTGG
>CM041815.1:31444222-31495333 GCA_023376895.1 Aspiorhynchus laticeps
ACACACACACACACACACACACACACACACACACACACTTTCTCTCTCACACACACAGAGACTCACACACACACTCTCACACACACACACACACACACACACTTTCTCTCTCACACACACACACACAGTCACTCTCACTCACACACACACACACACACACACACACACACACACACACACACACACACACACACACACACACACACTCTCTCTCACACACACTCTCACACACACTCACTCACACACTCTCTCTCTCACACTTGCACACACTCACACACAGACAGACACACACTCACAGACAGAGACTCACACACACACTTTCACACACACACACACACACACACACACACACACACACTCTCTCTCCCACTCACACACACACACACACAGACAGAGACTCACACACTCACTCACACAGAGACTCACACACTCTCTCTCTCACACACACACACACACACACACACACACACTCTCTCTCACACACTCACAGACCGAGACACACACACACACACACACACACTCACACTCACTCTCTCTCACACTCACACACTCACACACACTCTCTCTCACACTCACACACTCACTCACTCACTCACTCACTCACTCACTCACACAGAGACTCACACTCACACACACTCTCTCTCACACTCACACACTCACTCACTCACTCACTCACTCACACAGAGACTCACACTCACACACACTCTCTCTCACACTCACACACTCACACACTCACTCACACACACACA
This sequence comes from Aspiorhynchus laticeps, assembly GCA_023376895.1. Lineage (NCBI taxonomy): Eukaryota > Metazoa > Chordata > Actinopteri > Cypriniformes > Cyprinidae > Aspiorhynchus > Aspiorhynchus laticeps. Next base: position 31,444,972 of record CM041815.1, read on the forward strand.
CTCACAGACAGAGACACACAGACAGACACACACACACACGCTCTGGATCTGCTCACATCTCTGATAAACACTCGACTGATGCGTGTCGTGAAGAAGCTACAGCACACTTTACTCAGTTTTAGTTTGTTTTTAATGTGTTTAGTATAAAGACACATATGTCAGAGCTTTAGCATAAACCGAACATTGATATTCAGATTGGTTTTGCTCTTTGATGCAATGTTTGATTAGTCAGTGTAAATAATTTTAATCTGAATAAATGAATCTGCTTGATTTCTTTATGTATCAGTGATTTACTACATCTGTGGGATGTCTTCTAACAGAATAAACATCTCTGCAGCACAAAAGCAGTCATAAGTAACACAGGTATATTTGTAGTAATAGACAACAATACATTGTATGGGTCAAAATTATACATTTTTCCTTTTATGCCAAAAATCATTAGGATATTAAGATCATGTTCCATGAAGATATTTAGTAAATATATCAAAACTTAATTTTTGATTAGTAATATGCATTGCTAAGAACTTCATTTGAACAACTTTAAAGGTGATTTTCTCAATATTTAGATTTTTTTGCACCCTCAGTTTCCAGATTTTTTGGACTAGAAATCAATGCATTAAAGATGGGCTGCTCTCCTGATGCTCGTGAATTATTCTGCTCAGATGAAGTGATGGACGTAAACAAAGCTGTTTTCCTCCTAAAAGTAATTGATAATGTTCTGATATCTGCAGGATAAGATCGTAACGTGTTCATCTCTTCATGATAATGCTGCTGTGAATCCCTGATATCTGTCACACGAGCCACGGTTTACATTAAAGCTACGTTTGCAGCAATCCAAGCATTTGTGATCCGTTCGTGTGTTAACTGGCTAAAACGGTCTCTTTTAACAGCTCTGAAACAACTGTATTACTAGTAGAAACCCAACGCTGACTTCACACAGCATTGCTTCAGACGGTCGATGCAAGAAAACTGAGGAAAAGCGCCAAAACTCAAACGATCCCAAACCAATGTGACACTAATAACTGTAGCATCGAACCTAAAGGCATGCGTTCACAGTCTGATTGTGTATATATATACACATCATCTTGCTGGATAACTCTGTGTATGTGACAAATTATCATAGTATATTAATGGAGAGATCACAATGATTGTTGATGTTTTACAGCATTCTATGCATTTTCGGTCCAAGTCTGTTTCACCAGTAAATGACTGGTTACAGCTTACGTGGAGGAAAGCATTCCTCTAGATACTGATTGATTTGTGTGATTTAAAAAATGTTTGTATGCATAAATGATGAGGTGTTTAGTGGACACATTCATATCAAATTGTCTTGATGAACAAGGGCCAGGGCTGGATTGGTAATCGGGCATACTGGGCGTTTTCCATCAATGATTTCATCAATCATGATTTTGCCATCAAGCAAGGACAGCGAGCAGCCCATTGGCTCGTCTCCTGTATTTACCGCGTAAACCACCCAATCACAAAGCGCTATAGACGGAGCGATGAAGTATCAGCTTCTTCCTGAGAGCAGTTGAATTGATAGGGACTCGCTACGGAGGCAGGCATCTATCCTAATGTGCGCTAGAGGTCTGCACGGGCTTTAAACTGAAGCCCGAACCCGAGATCGTCTGACCCGACCCGAGCGGCACAGTTAAATTTAAAGCCCGAACCCGACCCGTCTATGAAAGCAGCGAAGCCTGCATATAGTTTTAGTTTAGCTACAAACCCGAGCCCGACCTGAGCCCGAAGCTATCCATTAAACATTAACCCGAACCCAACCCGAAAGTATCTCGGGACCCGTCGGGCTCGGGTCGGGTAGCAGACCTCTAGTGCGCGCGCCACCAGTGAATACGCAAACACTGTTTAATAAAACCTAATTCTTCCCCCGTGATTTTTAGGCCAAGTCAATTTAAGTGTGTTCATAGAGGTTTCCATGGGCCAAGAGAATTAATCTAGATTTAAATAAAGACATGATATTGTCAGACCTGACGTTTTATTCTTATCCAAAACAACTAGATGCAATGATCATATCTACACTAGCAGTCAAGAGTTTCTAAACAGTAAGATTTTGAATGTTTTTTTCTTCTGTTCACCAAGCCTGCATTTATTAATCCTAAATACAGTATATTGTGAAATATTTTTACTATTTAAAATAACTGCTTTCTATTAGAATATATTTTAAAATGTAATTTATTCCTGTGATCAAAGATGAATTTCCAGTCACATGATCTTCAGAAATCATTCTAATATGCTGATTTGCTGCTTGAGAAACATTTTTACATATTATTATTATTATCAATATTAAAAACTGAGCATTTTTTTTCTGGATTATTTGATGAATATAAAGATACAAAGATCAGCGTTTATCTGAAATAAAAAGCTTTTGTAACATTATAAATACAATTCAAAATCTTGGAGTCAGTATGATATTTATTTATTTTTTTTTTTTTGGGGGGGGGGGGGGGGGGGTTATAGATATTAATACTTTTATTTAGCAAGGATGCTTTAAATTGATCAAAAATGATGATAAAGACATTTATAATGTTACAAAAGATTTCTATTTCAGATAAATGCTGTTCTACTGAGCTTTCTATTCATCAATGAAACCTGACAAAAATTCTGCTCCGCTGTCTTCAACAATAATAATAAATGTTTTTTGAGCAGCAAATCAGAATATTTGAATGATTTCTGAGGGATCATGTGACTAGAGTAATGATGCTGAATATATATATATATATATATATTCAGTCCAGCCCTGACAAGGCCTGAAGATCAATGTTAATTATGTATAATGCTACTTATATAATCAAAGCAAGCAATCTCTATTAGAATCAGAATTAGCTTTATTCGCCAAGTGTGCGCACACATGGAATTTGTGTTTTTAAGAAGCACATTATTATATTATTATTATTATATTACATGCATATCTGACATGAGAACAGAAAACATTGAAATAATTAAGATTTAACAATAAATAATAATAATGTGTATGAATCTGAAACAGAAGATTTGTGCATTATTTACTCATATATATATATATAAAATATGCATATGTATTTACATATACTTGAGAGAGAGGCAATAATTAGAGATGGGGGGGGGGGGGCTAGAATTGAGAACCGCTGATGTATTTAATCAACATATCATCATATCGCCCTAATTTCTTAATAGGGATAAATAAGGACCCACTGTAATGCAGCTCTGAAATTAATTGTATTGTGAAACACTACATCAAATAAGTTTTACTGGACTTAGTTAAATGAAACAAATACACGATTTCTTAACAATAAACGAGAGTGATGGCAACGAGCATAACATTTCCAAACATGTTTTCATACATTATTCATGTCTGGGCTGATTTAGGGAAAGAAGGAAAAGAGACATCGTTTAGAGCTATGACAAAGTAATTAGTACTTTAGAAAACTACTTAATACCACATTGGGGAAAAACTACTAGTCATATTTAAACCCTTAGCTAAAGGGATGGTTCACCCAAAAATTAAAATGCTGTCATAATTCACAGGTTGTTCTAAACCTGTATAAAGTTCTTTCTTCAGTTGAACACAAAAGAAGATACTTTGAAGAATGTGGATAACGTCCTCAGTAACTTCCACAATACTATCAGAGTCATTGGGGACCAGAAACCACACTCTTCAAAGTATCTCAACAGAAGAAAGAAATAATTACAGGTTTTGGAACAACTTGTGTGTAAATCCCTGTAAGTCAGAGCAAATACTTCTCATCAAACTGCGCGTTCATCATTAGTTATTGATAACTTTCCCATTCAGCCTTGTGTTCAAAGTGCAGATGTGAGCTCCAGATGTTTCAAACCACGCAGCCCTTACCAAAAAGTAGTATACTTATTAAGCATACTCAAGTAAAGTTCAAGTATATTTTTAAGTATACTTTATGTGGTAAGTATACAAATATCAGTGTACTAGCAGTATGCTTGTAAGTGTTGTAACAGGGCTAGCTGTTACTAGGTTTTTTCTGCTCTCAACTAGGGGGCGATAGAAAGCTGAAACCAAGTAATTTAACCAGGTAGTAGAGTAGAAGTTAGATAATGTTTTCATTTGTTCCGACTCAGTTGCAGTCTTAAAGAGTTTGAGATCTTTTAAATGAAATCACCTAGATATTCTCTTTAGTATCCTACAAATACATTCATGTTCAGAATGATACATCAGTCAGTTTTATATGGGTCCCAGCACATATAGGAATAAGGGGAAATGAAGAAGTGGATAAATTAGCAAAGCAAGCATTACAGAGAGAAACAATAGATATACAAGTTCCATTAAGTAAATCAGAGATTAAGGTTTTAATCTGGAGTAAAGTGAATAAAGAATGGCAAGTTAAGTGGAACAATTGGGGAAAAGGGTAGATTCTTCTATAGTTTAATAAAGTAAATCAAAATATAAAGTGTATGGGTAAGTCGAGGAAAGAGGAGGTCATCTTTAATAGAATTACAGAAGTCATATACATATATAATTATATACAGTCTCAACAGTGACTGGCCACATCTGTAGCTTAATTACAGAAGACATATACATATATAATCATATACAGTCTCGACAGTGACTGGCCACGTCTGCAGCTTAATTACAGAAGACATATACATATATAATCATACACAGGCCTCGACAGTGACTGGCCACGTCTGTAGCTTAATTACAGAAGACATATACATATATAATCATACACAGGCCTCGACAGTGACTGGCCACGTCTGTAGCTTAATTACAGAAGACATATACGTATATAATCATACACAGGCCTCGACAGTGACTGGCCACGTCTGTAGCTTAATTACAGAAGACATATACATATATAATCATACACAGGCCTCGACAGTGACTGGCCACATCTGTAGCTTAATTACAGAAGACATATACATATATAATTATATACAGTCTCGAAAGTGACTGGCCACATCTGTAGCTTAATTACAGAAGACATACATATATAATCATATACAGGCCTCGACAGTGACTGGCCACATCTGTAGCTTAATTACAGAAGTCATATACATATACATATACATATACAATCATATACAGGCCTCGATATATACATATGTAATCATATACAGTCTCAACAGTGACTGGCCACATCTGTAGCTTAATTACAGAAGTCATATACATACATATATAATCATATACAGGCCTCGACATATACATATATAATCATATACAGGCCTCGACATATACATATATAATCATATACAGGCCTCGACAGTGACTGGCCACATCTGTAGCTTAATTACAGAAGACATATACATATATAATCATATACAGGCCTCGACAGTGACTGGCCACATCTGTAGCTTAATTACAGAAGACATATACATATATAATTATATACAGTCTCGAAAGTGACTGGCCACATCTGTAGCTTAATTACAGAAGACATATACATATACATATACAATCATATACAGGCCTCGATATATACATATGTAATCATATACAGTCTCAACAGTGACTGGCCACATCTGTAGCTTAATTACAGAAGTCATATACATATATAATCATATACAGTCTCGACAGTGACTGGCCACATCTGTAGCTTAATTACAGAAGTCATACACATATATAATCATATACAGGCCACGACAGTGACTGGCCACATCTGTAACTTAATTACAGAAGACATATACATATACATATACAATCATATACAGGCCTCGATATATACATATGTAATCATATACAGTCTCAACAGTGACTGGCCACATCTGTAGCTTAATTACAGAAGTCATATACATATATAATCATATACAGGCCTCGACAGTGACTGGTCCTCCACACAAAAACCATAAGAGAGCATGAGATCAAGCATGTGCCCTTTGTCATGGGTGGGCTGCTTCACATATAGAGTCAAATTAAAAGAGTCTAAATGTTTAATCAATTCAGAAATAAACGAAGAATAGGAGCAACAAACATGGATATTAAAATCACAGAGAAGAACTGTCATAATGCAGCATAATGACATAAGTCAGAAAATTCCTGAATAAAACCGGAAGTAGCTTTAGGAGGTCGGTACATTATAACACAAAACAGGCAATTTATTATTTAAAATAAAAACTCTCAAAAGGAAGATAAGCAACCAAATGAAACTGGAGAACAGCTAAAATCCCTTCTGTGTATCACTGACTTATTGGCTAATGACCTTACATTCAGTAGACAAAACTGAACTTATTTAGCTGCAGGGATAGAAGACATGGTTTTACCTGTGATGAGATTATTTCTATGTGGGCTACAAGTAGACTTCATTTTTCATATTTCCTTTCAGTAATCCTAGTGGGAATGGATGAATAAGTGAGGGAAGCAGAATTACAACCAGCACCAGCAGGACCCGCACTATCAGAGACATAACTAAACAGTGCAGTGTCAAAACATTAGTCAGCTTTTGCAATTAGTTAAAATATTAGGTTATACATATTCTAACATAAAGGTAACTTCAGCTTTAGAAAAGCATATGTTAATTATACAATTAATTGGTAACACTTTACAATAAGGTTCATTAGTTAACAAGAACTAAGAATGAGCAATACTGGTAAAATATGCCAAGCCATAGAAGCTCTGTTTTAACCTGAGGAACTTATATATGCTCATTTGAGTTGTAGCATACTTTTGAAAAGTTGAGACAAGTACGATGAAGTTAGACCACAAATAGAATTATAAATGAAATACTGTAAGATTTACGGAACCTCAGACACTTTGATCACTGTATTATAACATTGACATCCGTTTCCACATCTCATATCTAACCTTGAGGTCATAAACGCATGAATTATTATTTCTGCATTTGACATTGAGAGCATAGGTCTCAGTTTAGATATATTTTTAAGATGAAAAAATGCAGTTTTACAAATGCTAGAAATGTGGCTGTCAAAGGAGAGATTGCTATCAAATAGCACACATGCACTGCTCATTAAATATGAATGATGGTAGAATCTTGTCAAATCATACAATTAAAAAATAATTCTATTAATATTTTGTTAAATAAGAGATTACTTAATTTGAGTATATTGATCATTTGGTAATAAAAACAATTTTTATTTAATGAAAAAGAATAGTTTGTCTATATCCCTTGAACACAGCATCCTTGGGCTGATGGTTGGGAACTGTCGGCGAAATGTGCAGGTGTCGTGAGCATCCCTGGGCACCAGGTTTGCTCAGAACACCCCACACAGCTCACCTTCAAGCCCCACTGTCAACCCAAGGGCACCGTGTTGTGGTCGTTCCCGGGTGCCATGGCTCCTTGCGAATCAAAACTTTGCCCCAGGTTGCATCAGTGGGCAAAAACATCAGGGTTCTGAAGACACCCCGCTGGGGAGAGTGCAGCAAACTCCTTGTGGACTGAGTCCTTGGGCCGATGGCCGGGAAATGTGGGTGAAATGTGCGGATGTTGTGATGATCCCTGTACGCCCAGGGACCTTCACAACACCCACACATTTCACCCGACATGACCCAACTTTCGGCCCCAGGATTCAGTTCGCATGGAGTCGCGGCACCACCCTAGCGGGGTGTCATCAGACACCTAATCCTTCGACCACCGAAGCAACCTGGGCCAGAGTCTCAGTTTGCGAGGAGCCATGGCACCTGAGGACGACCATAACACAGATTCTTTGGTCTAACAGTTGGGCATGGTTTGCAAAATGCGTAGGTGTCTTGAGTATCCCTGGACGCACAGGTATGCTTAAGAAACCCACACGAGTCACCCACCAAGCCCTACTGTCAGACCAAGGATTCCATATCATGGTCGTCCTTTGCCACCATGGCCCCCTGCAGGCTGAGAATTTGGCACGGGTTGCATCAGTGGGCAAAACATCAAGGCTCTGATGAAAGCCCCCTTGGGGAGAGTGCAGCAAACTCCCTGCGGACTGAGTTCTTGGGCCGATGGTCGGTGAATGTGGCAGAAACATGTGGCTATTGTGATTGTCCCTGTGCACCCAGGGACCTTCACAACACCCACACTTTTCACCCAACATGACCCAACTTTCAGCCCAAGGACTCAATTCGCATGGAGTCACGGCACCACCCTAGCGGGGTGTCATCAGACACCTAATCCTTCGACCACCGAAGCAACCTGGGCCAGAGTCTCAGTTTGCGAGGAGCCATGGCACCTGAGGACGACCATAACACAGATTCTTTGGTCTAACAGTTGGGCATGGTTGGCAAAATGCGTAGGTGTCTTAAGTATCCCTGGACGCACAGGTATGCTTAAGAAACCCACACGAGTCACCCACCAAGCCCTACTGTCAGACCAAGGACTCCATGTCATGGTCGTCCTTTGCCACCATGGCCCCCTGCAGGCTGAGAATTTGGCACGGGTTGCATCAGTGGGCAAAACATCAAGGCTCTGATGAAAGCCCCCTTGGGGATAGTGCAGCAAACTCCCTGCGGACTGAGTCCTTGGGCCAATGGTCGGTGAATGTGGGTGAAACATGTGGCTATTGTGATTGTCCCTGTGCACCCAGGGACCTTCACAACACCCACACTTTTCACCCAACATGCCCCAACTTTCAGCCCAAGGACTCAATTCGCATGGAGTCACGGCACCACCCTAGCGGGGTGTCATCAGACACCTAATGCTTCCACCACTGAAGCAACCTGTGCCAAAGTCTCAGCCTACAGGAAGCCGTGCCACCAGATGACGACAACACCGCATCCTTGGGCTGATGGTTGGGAACTGTCGGCGAAATGTGCAGGTGTCGTGAGCATCCCTGGGCACCAGGTTTGCTCAGAACACCCCACACAGCTCACCTTCAAGCCCCACTGTCAACCCAAGGGCACAGTGTTGTGGTCGTTCCCGGGTGCCATGGCTCCTTGCGAATCAAAACTTTGCCCCAGGTTGCATCAGTGGGCAAAAACATCAGGGTTCTGAAGACACCCCGCTGGGGAGAGTGCAGCAAACTCCTTGTGGACTGAGTCCTTGGGCCGATGGCCGGGAAATGTGGGTGAAATGTGCGGATGTTGTGATGATCCCTGTACGCCCAGGGACCTTCACAACACCCACACATTTCACCTGACATGACCCAACTTTCGGCCCCAGGATTCAGTTCGCATGGAGTCGCGGCACCACCCTAGCGGGGTGTCATCAGACACCTAATCCTTCGACCACCGAAGCAACCTGGGCCAGAGTCTCAGTTTGCGAGGAGCCATGGCACCTGAGGACGACCATAACACAGATTCTTTGGTCTAACAGTTGGGCATGGTTGGCAAAATGCGTAGGTGTCTTGAGTATCCCTGGACGCACAGGTATGCTTAAGAAACCCACACGAGTCACCCACCAAGCCCTACTGTCAGACCAAGGACTCCATGTCATGGTCGTCCTTTGCCACCATGGCCCCCTGCAGGCTGAGAATTTGGCACGGGTTGCATCAGTGGGCAAAACATCAAGGCTCTGATGAAAGCCCCCTTGGGGAGAGTGCAGCAAACTCCCTGCGGACTGAGTCCTTGGGCCAATGGTCGGTGAATGTGGGTGAAACATGTGGCTATTGTGATTGTCCCTGTGCACCCAGGGACCTTCACAACACCCACACTTTTCACCCAACATGCCCCAACTTTCAGCCCAAGGACTCAATTCGCATGGAGTCACGGCACCACCCTAGCGGGGTGTCATCAGACACCTAATGCTTCCACCACTGAATGACAGCATTCACATCGGAAGCGTGATGACCGACCCTCTGATTCATCAACATGGGCAGCGACAAAACGTACTTCTCACGATCCACTGACACTCACGATGTGAATCAGTCTTAATAGACATAGCTGAATCGTTGTCATTCAGGAATAAGATCGCGTGGGTGTTTGAGTCAAGATCACAAGTGCAATATTTAATGATTAATGGTGCAGCTCTAATGTAAACATTGTAAAAATATTTAGCGAGGATATCGTCACGTTCTCGCGAGACATCAGATCTCGTGAGATCTCGTGCCACAGGATCTCGTCACATCCCTACCAATTATGTAATTATTTATAGTCCTATTAACTTGTATGTACATTAGGCATGTGACTATCAAAATTTCACAATAGTCGTTGAAGCTTTTATCACAGTAGGTTATATCACAATATATAATTTAGTAAGTTAAAAAAAAAAAAAAAAAAAGTGTTGTTCACCTAACAGGTTAAAATTTATTTCTTTAGTAAAAGATCTATAATAAAGACTATTATTTTTTAAAACACAAAAATATCAAGTAAACAAGTGTTCCAAGTTCAAATGAACAAAATATGCGTTAAAAAAACTTTGCAAAATTTGCTGTCTACAGCTTGTTTCCATCCAACTGGCCTTTTACCGATAAAATGGTGTGCGTGATGACATCATCCCTAAAAAAAACAATTTGTCGCATAAGTTTTGGTGTATCGCAAAACAACTGGCCCTTGAGCTGTTTCCATACATAATTTCTCCCATTGAGCAAATTATAGACTAGATAAATTTTATACACGCAAAAAGCAGCATAAACATGAACATGAGGATTCACATGCACCCGCAGCGCTTCTGCGAACGGAGAAGATATTAGCCTATATATAAAAGAAAGAAATAGGCCCATAAGCAAATTATATTTTTCTAAATAATTAATTCACAAAATAAAAGAAAACAAACATGCAACAATTAACAGCATAGAGCCTATGCAGAATTTCGGGTCATTTTTGCGATGCGCTCTTGAGAAAGCAGCATCCTGTAAGTTCCTTACAGATCCTTCAGAAATCATTATAATATGCTGATTTGCTGCTCAAGAAACATTTTTATTAATATCAATGTTGAAAACAGCTGTGCTGCACAATATTTGTGGAAACTGTAGTGATTCCATTCAGAACTTTGGGGTAATAATAAAAGCTTTTATTCAGCAAGGACATTAAATTGGTCTAAAGTAGCAGTAAACACATTCATAATGTAAGAAAAGATTTCTATTTCAAACAATGCTGTTCTTTTGAATGACTTCTGAAAAATAAAATGCATCAACAGTTTCCACAAAAAAAAAAAAAATTGTGTAATTAGATTAAATTGCCTTTTAAAATGCTCATAATCAGACTAGTTACTTTTTTGATTACATATTAACACAACAGCAATAACGTATTCATAATTTATTGATTCTCCATATTTTTTTCTTTCATCATTTAAATGTTCCTTTCTATAATAGCCTGAAGTCTTCCAGTTTTGTGGCCATTCACACAAAGACCAGTCACTAGTCATGCAGCTACACAACATTTGACCACTGGATTTACTAAAATCACTTCAACATTCTTCATCTCAAATGGAACAACTGATGAACATTCATTTTTAATTTTAATAATCACTCAGTGGGTTATTTAACCATGCATTAATGTGTCTTTGTAAGGCTTTTAACTTACGTTATCTTATTTACATGTAATGCAGGGATTTCATCTGAACACCTAACATTTACTTGAAGTAGCCCTGAGAGTTAAAAATAAAAAGAAAATATTATGGGCCACATTTGCATGTTCACGGTTCTCTGACATCGCTTAATGGACACATGACATGCAGGTGAACAAATAAAATTTCATAATTTAGTAAGCATTTACTGTGATCTTGTTTTGAACTGATTTATTTACATTTTTATGATTTAATATCAACTTTTCATTGAAATCACGAACACCCTGCATCTCCTTTACAGAGTCCAGTTTGGGAAAACACCACAATGTAATGTTTAATGTACTTCATGATGTTAATTACAATGAACGGAATATATTTCTGACTCTTTGTATTTTTATATCAATATCGTACAAGACTATCCTAACTAACTCAATGTGATAAACGAGTCAGTTCAAAAGTAATCTAAAAGTAATCTGATTTTATTAGCTAAAGTATGCCGTCATGAAAAACCCAGCAAAATTGTGAAATGATTGCAATTTAAAATAACTATTTCTAACAACAACAACCACATTTATAAAGCACATTAAAACAATATAAATGGATCCAAAGTGCTGTACAGTGTCCACAAGCTGAAATCCACAATAAAACAAACTACAATCTCCAAAAGCTAAAGAATAAAACTATGATTTAAGAGTAGACTTAAAAATATCCAATAAAGTAGACCAAAAAAGGTCCGATCAGCCTTTGATTCTCAGCAACACCGTGGCACAGTTAAAAGCAGGACAATAACACACAATGAGATCACCAATATAGCTATAGCTTGCTATAGCTTAAGAACTGTAGCAACTTATTCTGGTAAACTATTGTGCCCAAGATTTAATTACATTTTTTAAAGATATATAAAAATATTTTTTTATATAAAAAAGTTGCTACTTGGTATTTACTCTGGGTTTATGGCAGCTGTACATTTATGGTTATTAGTAGAACATTACAATCTAAAATTGCTCTTTAAAGCATTAAAAACACTAAATTAAAAGTTAAAATCACTAAATGAAATAAAAATAAGAATAAATAGACAACAGACTACATTATAACTAATAAGCAGAATACACTAACTAATTTGAGCCATAATTAGGGTTGTATTAGCTAGCTTATATTTGATTTATAGTTACTGATATTACAAAAATGCATGTATTTGTAGGTTTAAAATGTGTTTAAAGTCCAAAAACAAATACTTTAGCAAAATTAATATTTTTCTCAATCATGTCTGTTTAGCACTCGTTCACTCGCGCAAGCCTCGCCCACTCCTGACAGCAAAATGGATAGACTGTATTTGCATGACTTTAACATTTACAGGAGAAGAATATAACTTTGACATGTCAGTTATGCACTGGGGAAAACAATGTCTCAAAGGCATTAAACACCACAAATATATTCACTGTTTGCACAGGCGTGCACATCAAATTCTCAACTCACTGAACATGGGTTAAATTAGTGAGATTGTGAACTTAAATTGTCATTTATGGAACTTCTTTATCCCCAATTGATTTGTTAGGTTATTTCAATTCAGGCTTTGCACTTCAATCCCTGTTTTTCTTATTGTCTTTTATGAAACAGCCCCCAAAATGAAGGCAATCCAATCGTGAAGTGACAAGTGCATAAATCACAACTTCCAAATCTTTACCTGAAAGAAGCTTCAAGTGTGCAACAGACCTCAAATGGAAGAAGTCTCCTCTAACAACAGCACCAATTAGTTAAAAAATAGTGAAGAATCAAAGATCACTCCAAGGTCTTTAATTTGTTTATGTGCACTGGACCTGGGCTTCCAGAGCGGAGGAGGAATTTATACTGCAAACTACAATTAACCCCTCTGTTTTATCCTCATTTAGCTGCAAAAAATAATGTCATCCATTTCTTCAACATCAACAATTCCATAACACATCGAATGAAACCGTGGTGTCAAGCCTTACTAGAATATAAAACTGTGAATCATGCACATAAGTGATATTAAATAAATTTGTTTGCTAAATGTGGGCGAAGGGAAGCATATAAAGGGAAAACAAAGTTCCCAAAATGGACCCCTGAGGCACACCATACAAGATGAAGAAAAATTTACCCTAAATTTTCAGAAAAAGCCCTATTCTCAAGATAAGCAAACCACTGTAATGCGGTGCCTCGGATATACATTCAAGTCATTCAAGAAAAACCTCATGTCAGTGGTATATCCAATCCTATCTGGAATGCTGGATTACTGTCAATCTTCAAACAACTGAAAACTCATCTCTTTCGACACTACTTAAATTCATCCTAACCCCCCTCTTCATCTTGCCTCTTCAAGATGAACCGCTTTATGTATTCCCCAATTGTAAGTCGCTTTGGATAAAAGCGTCTGCAAAATGACTAAATGTATAAAATGCCACGCTCCGGTCCAACAAAACCAGCACAACACAATTTGTAACCCTCGACAGAGCTGACTCAGTGCTACGTAATTATCTAAAACAAGACTGGAAAATATTAAAAGAATCCAAATAAGACTGAAGCTGTAAAAATACTACTTTCTCCTAAAGCTTAGTAATAGAAGGCAATTTAAAGATCGGCCGATAGTTACTGCACACTGCTGGATCGAGATATTTTTTCCAACAAAAGTTGCACAATTGCATGTTTAAAACTGGCTGGAACAACACCATTGACTAAAGCACTGTTAACTATAGCCATTGCCACAGGACTAATAGAAAAAATAGACATTTGACTAAATGCTGTTCTTTATTTTTTTTTATTCAAAGATTTCTGAAAAAGTATCACGTTAAATTTTTAATTTTTTTTTAATTATGAAGCAGCCCATCAGTTAACAACCCTGATATTAATCAGCATATTAGAATGATTTCTGAAGGATCATGTGACACTGAATACTGGAGTAATGATGATGAAAATTCAGCTTTGAACAACATTACATCAACTTCTGATGAACATTAATTTTTATTTGATTTTACACTTGGTTTTCACATTATTTCTTATTTACATATAATGCAGAGATTCCCAAACTTTGTCATCCGAACCTCTTTCACCTAATATATTTACTGGTAGTACCCTTGAGATTTAAAAACAAATATATAATTATGTTTCATAGGACTATTAATACATTTCAGCTTTGATCACAGCAATAAATTATATTTTACAGTATATTAAAACAGAAAATCACAATAGGCTATTACATTTTTACAGTAATTTTGACAAAAAAACCCCCAGAAAAAAACAATACAGCCTTGAAGAGCATAAAGCTTCTTTCAAAAAAAAGCTGAATAATCTACTGATTTACTGATAGGGAAATGGAAATACAGGCGTCTAGTGGTTACACCACAGTATTACATTTTATTTTATTCCATCATACAGCATTGTGTCAATGTTTACTGGATTTTATGCACCTTTGCTCTAATTTTAACTTGCATGCAGTATTAACTGAAAAAGACAATACAAACTGTTTTTAATATGTATTTGGTATAGAAATTTATAGTGCACAACTTAGAGATAACTTTTGTTTACAAAGGAGTTAATGTTTTAATTGGCATTAAAGCGTGCTAGATATTCATCAAGAGAAACAGGCTTATAAAGAGAAATATAGTAGGGATGCACAGAAATAAATTCTTGGCCAAAGCAGAACAAAATGAGACACTGGGCTGAAGGCCGAATACCGAACACCCCCCCCCCCCCAATGTAGGCCTATTTTGCCATTTGTTTCCACCATTGCATAAATCAAATAGCCAAAATGTGCTTTTTACCGTTTTGTCCTGCTTTTCAAATTAAAAAAAACTCAACTACAAAACAATTTAAAAATATTTACTTAACACTGAACATTTTGTAACATTCTATCAGACATTATACCAAAGCACAATTTAACTTAAAATGAATAGGTTATTAAAAATAATATTTTTTGGCCATTTTTGAGACCCTTCTTGAATCAGGCATGCATTTTTTACTGTACAAATAAATGCAGTCTTGCTGAGCAGAAGAGACTTCTTTTAAATCATTAGAATATATTACAGATCCCAATTTGAACACTGTGTGAATGTTATAATAAATGTATACAGCTGTTGCAGGGTAATTATTATTAACATTATTATAGTCTTATTACAATACTAACATTTATGAATGTTGATGGAGTTGTTGCTGTTTCTTAGAAGAAACATGCAGGAAGATCTCAGTGCTTCTTTTTATTGACAACAACATGCAGTTATTTAAACAGGGCCAATTTGCTGCCCTAGGCAAGATTTTACCCGGTGCCCCTTGCCTCACATTATGAATATTAACCAACAATGAGCAACACATTTGTAACAGTATTTATTATTTTTGTTAGTGTTAGTTATTGACAATTAACCTTACTTTAAATTGTTGCAGTGAAACTATAAAAATTTAGTCACTTTATAAATTAAACAATTAAACATCAAGAATAATTACATCTGGTATTCCTGCACAAAACTGTATTAGCATACAGTAGGCTACTGTTTAATCTTCAAAATAAATGTGAAAAGCGTTTGATTTCCAGTAGATGGCAGCAATGTTCTACTATCCCATTCTAATGTTTTCACCCTGAATTATAGCCTACTGAGAAGCGTACAATAAATCCCCAAAAACTACACAACTTTAGCGTAAAAATGTGATTAAAACATGTCATGTTACACGAAAAATTACACTTATGTTACAAAATCTTGGATCTCTGGAACTCCAGAATTTAGTGTTTGGTAACTATTCATTTTATGTATATTTCTGCTGAAGGGCACAGGTAGCTAAATATGTCATTTATTATAATGGGTTTGTGTGAAGATTGTTTTAAGTTCACTTAAATTGGAAGTTAAGTCTAATGTTAAAATTGATAGCTCTCAATTATACTGTAGTGCTGAATGGCTACAGTCAATGGTTAAATATTAAGGGGACATCAGTAGTATTGATAGTGATGCTGGCCTTCAATCATAAAAAAGATGCCATTAAAGAAATATTATTAAAAATATATTGCCTTTATGTTGTTTGTGCATTGTACATTTGAAGATTGAATGTGAAATTATAGCAATATAAAAGTATATTTAAAAACTTTAACGTTAGGTGGGATTAATCAAGATTAATTTTAGAAAAAAATTGCGATTAATTCGTTGTTTTTTTATCGATTGACAGCACTAATATTTATATTAAAGTATTTGGTAATTTTATAATTAAAGCCGTTTTAATGTTTTTAAATGGTTGTATTTGTGTTTCACTGCTGAATTACATTTAGCAGTTTCTGGGCCACATTTGGGCCTGGGACCAAGCCGAGTCTCAGCCAGATCTGGCTTAAAGTGTCTGGGCCTGACCTGGGCCACATAAAATAATAGAAGGCACTCTACAGCAGGGATAGGCAACTTCAGTCCTGGAGGGCCGGTGTCCTGCAGAGTTTAGCTCCAACCCTACTCAAACACACCTGCCTGTAACTTTCTGGTGATCTTGAAGAAATTGATTAGCTTCTTCAGGTGTGTTTGATTAGGGTTGGAGCTAAACTCTGCAGGACACCGGCCCTCCAGGACCGAAGTTGCCTATCCCTGCTCTACAGTATGCGGGCCAGATCTGGGCCACGTCAATAAATAAGTCATTTTACAGGGCGTGGGCCGCATCTGGGCCAGAGGAAATAGTTTGAGTCGGTTTTCAGTGTGTGGGCCAGTTTTGGGCCGCGGTGAAGCAAGGTTGTGGCCCAGAGGTGGGACAGACAAATTATCAATCAGTTCTGGGCCACTAAATGAAAGCACTTTCTCTGTGGTGTTCCTAAAAATCACAGCAATACACGCACACTTTCTCAAACTGACTGACCTTTTACGACCAAACACAGATGAGAATAAACATCTGCTTAAATCAGCTTCATTAAGAGCCTTTGATCAGCGACAAACACACTTCACTAAACAAAAGCACAATTATTCTGAATAACTGCAGAACTACAACCAAGAGAGGAAACATACAACACACATTGTTTTACCATCTTTCAACGCTTTATAATGACTCAAACAACCAACATATACATCTAGAAACTGTGTTCACAAGCGCAGCACTTACCCGCATCAGCTGGACCCGAGTGTTCTTCTTCTGTTGGCATCCAGCTTGAGAAACCAGAGTGAATGTGGAATGAGCTTTTATACCTGTGCTGCGGTGCATCATGGTAAATGGGAGAAACCAAAGTGTGTTTGTTTTTGTGATTTTTATTTTATTAATTTTTTTTAATTAAACGGTTTGACAATGCAGAGATATTTATAAATGTCTATTAATAAAATTATAATATAAAGTTTATATGAACACTAGATTCAGTTATTTGGTCAATTAACATAACCCCCCCCACCACCACCACCACTTGGTTTCTCCCATTTCCCATGATGCACCGCAGCTCAGGTATAAAAGCTCATTCCACATTCACTCTGGTTTCTCAAGCTGGATGCCAACAGAAGAAGAACACTCGGGTCCAGCTGATGCGGGTAAGTGCTGCGCTTGTGAACACAGTTTCTAGATGTATATGTTGGTTGTTTGAGTCATTATAAAGCGTTGAAAGATGGTAAAACAATGTGTTGAATGTTTCCTCTCTTGGTTGTAGTTCTGCAGTTATTCAGAATAATCGTGCTTTTGTTTAGTGAAGTGTGTTTGTCGCTGGTCAAAGGCTCTTAATGAAGCTGATTTAAGCAGATGTTTATTCTCATCTGTGTTTGGTCCTAAAAGGTCAGTCAGTTTGAGAAAGTGTGCGTGTATTGCTGTGATTTTTAGGAACACCACAGAGAAAGTGCTTTCATTTAGTGGCCCAGAACTGATTGATAATTTGTCTGTCCCACCTCTGGGCCACAACCTTGCTTCACCGCGGCCCAAAACTGGCCCACACACTGAAAACCGACTCAAACTATTTCCTCTGGCCCAGATGCGGCCCACGCCCTGTAAAATGACTTATTTATTGACGTGGCCCAGATCTGGCCCGCATACTGTAGAGCAGGGATAGGCAACTTCGGTCCTGGAGGGCCGGTGTCCTGCAGAGTTTAGCTCCAACCCTAATCAAACACACCTGAAGAAGCTAATCAATTTCTTCAAGATCACTAGAAAGTTACAGGCAGGTGTGTTTGAGTAGGGTTGGAGCTAAACTCTGCAGGACACCGGCCCTCCAGGACTGAAGTTGCCTATCCCTGCTGTAGAGTGCCTTCTATTATTTTATGTGGCCCAGGTCAGGCCCAGAAACTGCTAAAAGTAATTCAGCAGTGAAACACAAATACAACCATTTAAAAACATTAAAAAGGCTTTAATTATAAAATTACCAAATACTTTAATATAAATATTAGTGCTGTCAATCGATAAAAAAACAACGAATTAATCACAATTTTTTTCTAAAATTAATCTTGATTAATCCCACCTAACATTAAAGTTTTTAAATATACTTTTATATTGCTATAATTTCGCATTCAGTCTTCAAATGTACAATGCACAAACAACATAAAGGCAATATATTTTTAATAATATTTCTTTAATGGCATCTTTTTTATGATTGAAGGCCAGCATCACTATCAATACTACTGATGTCCCCTTAATATTTAACCATTGACTGTAGCCATTCAGCACTACAGTATAATTGAGAGCTATCAATTTTAACATTAGACTTAACTTCCAATTTAAGTGAACTTAAAACAATCTTCACACAAACCCATTATAATAAATGACATATTTAGCTACCTGTGCCCTTCAGCAGAAATATACATAAAATGAATAGTTACCAAACACTAAATTCTGGAGTTCCAGAGATCCAAGATTTTGTAACATAAGTGTAATTTTTCGTGTAGCATGACATGTTTTATTCACATTTTTACACTAAAGTTGTGTAGTTTTTGGGGATTTATTGTACGTTTCTCAGTAGGCTATAATTCAGGGTGAAAACATTAGAATGGGATAGTAGAACATTGCTGCCATCTACTGGAAATCAAACGCTTTTCAAATTTATTTTGAAGATTAAACAGTATCCTACTGTATGCTAATACAGTTTTGTGCAGGAATACCAGATGTAATTATTCTTGATGTTTAATTTATAAAGTGACTACATTTTTATAGTTTCACTGCAACAATTTAAAATAAGGTTAATTGTCAATAACTAACAATAACAAAAATAATATATACTGTTACAAATGTGTTGCTCATTGTTGGTTAATATTCATAATGTGAGGCAAGGGGCACCGGGTAAAATCTTGCCTAGGGCAGCAAATTGGCCCTGTTTAAATAACTGCATGTTGTTGTCAATAAAAAGAAGCACTGAGATCATGTTCATGAAATGCATTGTCAAATATAATTTTTTCTGTTATTAGTCCTGTGATAATGGCTATAGTTAACAGTGCTTTAGTCAATGGTGTTGTTCCAGCCAGTTTTAAACATGCAATTGTGCAACTTTTGTTGGAAAAAAAATCTCGATCCAGCAGTGTGCAGTAACTATCGTCCGATCTTTAAATTGCCTTCTATTACTAAGCTTTTGGAGAAAGTAGTGTTTTTACAGCTTCAGTCTTATTTGGATTCTTTTAATATTTTCCAGTCTTGTTTTAGATAATTACGTAGCACTGAGTCAGCTCTGTCGAGGGTTACAAATTGTGTTGTGCTGGTTTTGTTGGACCAGAGCGTGGCATTTTATACATTTAGTCATTTTGCAGACGCTTCTATCCAAAGCGACTTACAATTGGGGAATACATAAAGCGGTTCATCTTGAAGAGGCAAACAGACTGAGGAAGTACTCGTAACAAGTCTCAGGCATTGTTCAAATAAGTACAAGCTAGCGAGGGAAAAAATAGATTTTTTTTTGGGGGGGGGGTTAGGATGAATTTAAGTAGTGTCGAAAGAGATGAGTTTTCAGTTGTTTGAAGATTGACAGTAATCCAGCATTCCAGATAGGATTGGATATACCACTGACATGAGGTTTTTCTTGAATGACTTGAATGTATATCCGAGGCACCGCATTACAGTGGTTTGCTTATCTTGAGAATAGGGCTTTTTCTGTAAATTTAGGAAAATTTAGGGTAAATTTTTCTTCATCTTGTATGGTGTGCCTCAGGGGTCCATTTTGGGAACTTTGTTTTCCCTTTATATGCTTCCCTTCACACACATTTAGCAAACAAATTTATTTAATATCACTTATGTGCATGATTCACAGTTTTATATTCCAGTAAGGCTTGACACCACGGTTTCATTCGATGTGTTATGGAATTGTTGATGTTGAAGAAATGGATGACATTATTTTTTGCAGCTAAATGAGGATAAAACAGAGGGGTTAATTGTAGTTTGCAGTATAAATTCCTCCTCCGCTCTGGAAGCCCAGGTCCAGTGCACATAAACAAATTAAAGACCTTGGAGTGATCTTTGATTCTTCACTATTTTTTAACTAATTGGTGCTGTTGTTAGAGGAGACTTCTTCCATTTGAGGTCTGTTGCACACTTGAAGCTTCTTTCAGGTAAAGATTTGGAAGTTGTGATTTATGCACTTGTCACTTCACGATTGGATTGTCTTCATTTTGGGGGCTGTTTCATAAAAGACAATAAGAAAAACAGGGATTGAAGTGCAAAGCCTGAATTTAAATAACCTAACAAATCAATTGAGGATAAAGAAGTTCCATAAATGACAATTTAAGTTCACAAAATCTCACTAATTTAACCCATGTTCAGTGAGTTGAGAATTTGATGTGCACGCCTGTGCAAACAGTGAATATATTTGTGGTGTTTTATGCCTTTGAGACATTGTTTTCCCCAGTGCATAACTGACATGTCAAAGTTATATTCTTCTCCTGTAAATGTTAAAAAAGTCATGCAAATACAGTCTATCCATTTTGCTGTCAGGAGTGAATGAGTGCTAAATAGACATGATTGAGAAAAATATTAATTTTGCTAAAGTATTTGTTTTTGGACTTTAAACACATTTTAAACCTACAAATACGTGTATTTTTGTAATATCAGTAACTATAAATCAAATGTAAGCTAGCTAATACAACCCTAATTATTGGCTCAAATTAGTTAGTGTATTCTGCTTATCAGTTATAATGTAGTCTGTTGTCTATTTATTCTTATTTTTATTTCATTTAGTGATTTTAACTTTTAATTTAGTATTTTTAATGCTTTAAAGAGCAATTTTAGATTGGGTTTATGGCAGCTGTACATTTATGGTTATTAGTAGAACATTACAGAGTAAATACCAAGTAGCAACTGTTCAAATGTTTTTATATATCTTTAAAAATGTCATTAAATCTTGGGCACAATAGTTTACCAGAATAAGTTGCTACAGTTCTTAAGATATGGTACATTTGCTTTATAAGTCAGACTAACTAAAACAACCATGGATTATTTGGTAAACTTGTTTTATGGAACAGCCCCCTGGTCTCCTTCAATCTTAAGATTGCAAGTTGTTGAAAAAGCTGCTGCAAGACTTCTGACTGGGTCTAAAAAGAGGGACCATATCTGCCCTGTTTTAGCAACCCTTCACAGGCTTCCCGTTAAATTCAGGGTTAATTTTGAAATTCCAATGTTTGTATACAAGGCATTGTCTGGCTGTGCAACAAGCTATATTGGTGATCTCATTGTGTGTTATTGTCCTGCTTTTAACTGTGCCACGGTGTTGCTGAGAATCAAAGGCTGATCGGACCTTTTTTGGTCTACTTTATTGAATATTTTTAAGTCTACTCTTAAATCATAGTTTTATTCTTTAGCTTTTGGAGATTGTAGTTTGTTTTATTGTGTATTTCAGCTTGTGGACACTGTACAGCACTTTGGATCCATTTATATTGTTTTAATGTGCTTTATAAATGTGGTTGTTGTTGTTAGAAATAGTTATTTTAAACTGCAATCATTTCACAATTTTGCTGGGTTTTTTCATGACGGCATACTTTAGCTAATAAAATCAGATTACTTTTAGATTACTTTTGAACTGACTCGTTTATCACATTGAGTTAGTTAGGATAGTCTTGTACGATATTGATATAAAAATACAAAGAGTCAGAAATATATTCCGTTCATTGTAATTAACATCATGAAGTACATTAAACATTACATTGTGGTGTTTTCCCAAACTGGGCTTTGTAAAGGAGATGCAGGGTGTTTGTGATTTCAATGAAAAGTTGATATTAAATCATAAAAATGTAAATAAATCAGTTCAAAACAAGATCAAAGTAAATGCTTACTAAATTATGAAATTTTATTTGTTCACCTGCATGTCATGTGTCCAATAAGCGATGTCAGAGAACCGTGAACATGCAAATGTGGCCCATAATATTTTATCTTTTTATTTTTAACTCTCAGGGCTACTTCAAGTAAATGTTAGGTGTTCAGATGAAATCCCTGCATTACATGTAAATAAGATAACGTAAGTTAAAAGCCTTACAAAGACACATTAATGCATGGTTAAGTAACCCACTGAGTGATTATTAAAATTAAAAATGAATGTTCATCAGTTGTTCCATTTGAGATGAAGAATGTTGAAGTGATTTTAGTAAATCCAGTGGTCAAATGTTGTGTAGCTGCATGACTAGTGACTGGTCTTTGTGTGAATGTCCACAAAACTGGAAGACTTCAGGCTATTATAGAAAGGAACATTTAAATGATGAAAGAAAAAATATGGAGAATCAATAAATTATGAATACGTTATTGCTGTTGTGTTAATATGTAATCAAAAAAGTAACTAGTCTGATTACGAGCATTTTAAAAGGCAATTTAATCTAATTACACTTTTTTTTTTGTGGAAACTGTTGATGCATTTTATTTTTCAGAAGTCATTCAAAAGAACAGCATTGTTTGAAATAGAAATCTTTTCTTACATTATGAATGTGTTTACTGCTACTTTAGACCAATTTAATGTCCTTGCTGAATAAAAGCTTTTATTATTACCCCAAAGCTCTGAATGGAATCACTACAGTTTCCACAAATATTGTGCAGCACAGCTGTTTTCAACATTGATATTAATAAAAATGTTTATTGAGCAGCAAATCAGCATATTATAATGATTTGCTTTTATACCTGTGCTGCGGTGCATCATGGGAAATGGGAGAGACCAAAGTGTTTTTTTTTTTTTTTTTTTTTTTTTTTTTTTTCATTAAACGGTTCGACAATGCAGAGATATTTATAAATGTCTGTTAATAAAATTATAATATAAAGTTTATATGAACACTAGATTCAGTTATTTGGTTAATTAACATAACCCCCCACCACCACCACCACTTGGTTTCTCCCATTTCCCATGATGCACCGCAGCACAGGTATAAAAGCTCATTCCACATTCACTCTGGTTTCTCAAGCTGGATGCCAACAGAAGAACACTCGGGTCCAGCTGATGCGGGTAAGTGCTGCGCTTGTGAACACAGTTTCTAGATGTATATGTTGGTTGTTTGAGTCATTATAAAGCGTTGAAAGATGGTAAAACAATGTGTGTTGAATGTTTCCTCTCTTGGTTGTAGTTCTGCAGTTATTCAGAATAATCGTGCTTTTGTTTAGTGAAGTGTGTTTGTCGCTGATCAAAGGCTCTTAATGAAGCTGATTTAAGCAGATGTTTATTCTCATCTGTGTTTGGTCGTAAAAGGTCAGTCAGTTTGAGGAAGTGTGCGTGTATTGCTGTGATTTTTAGGAACACCACAGAGAAAGTGCTTTCATTTAGTGGCCCAGAACTGATTGATAATTTGTCTGTCCCACCTCTGGGCCACAACCTTGCTTCACCGCGGCCCAAAACTGGCCCACACACTGAAAACCGACTCAAACTATTTCCTCTGGCCCAGATGCGGCCCACGCCCTGTAAAATGACTTATTTATTGACGTGGCCCAGATCTGGCCCGCATACTGTAGAGCAGGGATAGGCAACTTCGGTCCTGGAGGGCCGGTGTCCTGCAGAGTTTAGCTCCAACCCTAATCAAACACACCTGAAGAAGCTAATCAATGTCTTCAAGATCACCAGAAAGTTACAGGCAGGTGTGTTTGAGTAGGGTTGGAGCTAAACTCTGCAGGACACCGGCCCTCCAGGACTGAAGTTGCCTATCCCTGCTGTAGAGTGCCTTCTATTATTTTATGTGGCCCAGGTCAGGCCCAGACACTTTAAGCCAGATCTGGCTGAGACTCGGCTTGGTCCCAGGCCCAAATGTGGCCCAGAAAATGCTAAATGTAATTCAGCAGTGAAACACAAATACAACCATTTAAAAACATTAAAAAGGCTTTAATTATAAAATTACCAAATACTTTAATATAAATATTAGTGCTGTCAATCGATAAAAAAACAACGAATTAATCACAATTTTTTTCTAAAATTAATCTGGATTAATCCCACCTAACATTAAAGTTTTTAAATATACTTTTATATTGCTATAATTTCACATTCAGTCTTCAAATGTACAATGCACAAACAACATAAAGGCAATATATTTTTAATAATATTTCTTTAATGGCATCTTTTTTATGATTGAAGGCCAGCATCACTATCAATACTACTGATGTCCCCTTAATATTTAACCATTGACTGTAGCCATTCAGCACTACAGTATAATTGAGCGCTATCAATTTTAACATTAGACTTAACTTCCAATTTAAGTGAACTTAAAACAATCTTCACACAAACCCATTATAATAAATGACATATTTAGCTACCTGTGCCCTTCAGCAGAAATATACATAAAATGAATAGTTACCAAACACTAAATTCTGGAGTTCCAGAGATCCAAGATTTTGTAACATAAGTGTAATTTTTCGTGTAACATGACATGTTTTATTCACATTTTTACGCTACAGTTGTGTAGTTTTTGGGGATTTATTGTACGTTTCTCAGTAGGCTATAATTCAGGGTGAAAACATTAGAATGGGATAGTAGAACATTGCTGCCATCTACTGGAAATCAAACGCTTTGCACATTTATTTTGAAGATTAAACAGTATCCTACTGTATGCTAATACAGTTTTGTGCAGGAATACCAGATGTAATTATTCTTGATGTTTAATTGTTTAATATATAAAGTGGAAAAAAATGGCCAAAAAATATTATTTTTAATAACCTATTCATTTTAAGTTAAATTGTGCTTTGGTATAATGTCTGATAGAATGTTACAAAATGTTCAGTGTTAAGTAAATATTTTTAAATTGTTTTGTAGTTGAGTTTTTTTTTATTTGAAAAGCAGGACAAAACAGTAAAAAGCACATTTTGGCTATTTGATTTATGCAATGGTGGAAACAAATGGCAAAATAGGCCTACATGGGGGGGGTGTTCGGTATTCGGCCTTCAGCCCAGTGTCTCATTTTGTTCTGCTTTGGCCAAGAATTTTCATTTCTGTGCATCCCTACTATATTTCTCTTTATAAGCCTGTTTCTCTTGATGAATATCTAGCACGCTTTAATGCCAATTAAAACATTAACTCCTTTGTAAACAAAAGTTATCTCTAAGTTGTGCACTATAAATTTCTATACCAAATACATATTAAAAACAGTTTGTATTGTCTTTTTCAGTTAATACTGCATGCAAGTTAAAATTAGAGCAAAGGTGCATAAAATCCAGTAAACATTGACACAATGCTGTATGATGGAATAAAATAAAATGTAATACTGTGGTGTAACCACTAGAGGCCTGTATTTCCATTTCCCTATCAGTAAATCAGTAGATTTTTCAGCTTTTTTTTTTAAAAGAAGCTTTATGCTCTTCAAGGCTGTATTGTTTTTTTGTCAAAATTACTGTAAAAATGTAATAGCCTATTGTGATTTTCTGTTTTAATATACTGTAAAATATAATTTATTGCTGTGATCAAAGCTGAAATGTATTAATAGTCCTATGAAACATAATTATATATTTGTTTTTAAATCTCAAGGGTACTTCCAGTAAATATATTAGGTGAAAGAGGTTCGGATGACAAAGTTTGGGAATCTCTGCATTATATGTAAATAAGAAATAATGTGGAAACCAAGTGTAAAATCAAATAAAAATTAATGTTCATCAGAAGTTGATGTAATGTTGTTCAAAGCTGAATTTTCATCATCATTACTCCAGTATTCAGTGTCACATGATCCTTCAGAAATCATTCTAATATGCTGATTAATATCAGGGTTGTTAACTGATGGGCTGCTTCATAATTAAAAAAAAAAAAAAAAAAAATTTAACCTGTGATACTTTTTCAGAAATCTTTGAATAAAAAAATAAAGAACAGCATTTAGTCAAATGTCTATTTTTTCTATTATTAGTCCTGTGGCAATGGCTATAGTTAACAGTGCTTTAGTCAATGGTGTTGTTCCAGCCAGTTTTAAACATGCAATTGTGCAACTTTTGTTGGAAAAAAATCTTGATCCAGCAGTGTGCAGTAACTATCGGCCGATCTTTAAATTGCCTTCTATTACTAAGCTTTTGGAGAAAGTAGTATTTTTTTCAGCTTCAGTCTTATTTGGATTCTTTTAATATTTTCCAGTCTGGTTTTAGATAATTACGTAGCACTGAGTCAGCTCTGTCGAGGGTTACAAATTGTGTTGTGCTGGTTTTGTTGGACCAGAGCGTGGCATTTTATACATTTAGTCATTTTGCAGACGCTTCTATCCAAAGCGACTTACAATTGGGGAATACATAAAGCGGTTCATCTTGAAGAGGCAAACAGACTGAGGAAGTACTCGTAACAAGTCTCAGGCATTGTTCAAATAAGTACAAGCTAGCGAGGGAAGGAATAGATAAAGAGAAATATTTTTTTTTTTTTTATTGGGTTAGGATGAATTTAAGTAGTGTCGAAAGAGATGAGTTTTCAGTTGTTTGAAGATTGACAGTAATCCAGCATTCCAGATAGGATTGGATATACCACTGACATGAGGTTTTTCTTGAATGACTTGAATGTATATCCGAGGCACCGCATTACAGTGGTTTGCTTATCTTGAGAATAGGGCTTTTTCTGTAAATTTAGGAAAATTTAGGGTAAATTTCTTCATCTTGTATGGTGTGCCTCAGGGGTCCATTTTGGGAACTTTGTATTCCCTTTATATGCTTCACTTCGCCCACATTTAGCAAAAAAATAAATTTAATATCACTTATGTGGATGATTCACAGTTTTATATTCCAGTAAGGCTTGACACCACGGTTTCATTCGATGTGTTATGGAATTGTTGATGTTGAAGAAATGGATGACATTATTTTTTGCAGCTAAATGAGCATAAAACAGAGGGGTTAATTGTAGTTTGCAGTATAAATTCCTCCTCCGCTCTGGAAGCCCAGGTCCAGTGCACATAAACAAATTAAAGACCTTGGAGTGATCTTTGATTCTTCACTATTTTTTAACTAATTGGTGCTGTTGTTAGAGGAGACTTCTTCCATTTGAGGTCTGTTGCACACTTGAAGCTTCTTTCAGGTAAAGATTTGGAAGTTGTGATTTATGCACTTGTCACTTCACGATTGGATTGCCTTCATTTTGGGGGCTGTTTCATAAAAGACAATAAGAAAAACAGGGATTGAAGTGCAAAGCCTGAATTGAAATAACCTAACAAATCAATTGGGGATAAAGAAGTTCCATAAATGACAATTTAAGTTCACACAATCTCACTAATTTAACCCATGTTCAGTGAGTTGAGAGAATGTGATGTGCACGCCTGTGCAAACAGTGAATATATTTGTGGTGTTTAATGCCTTTGAGACATTGTTTTCCCCAGTGCATAACTGACATGTCAAAGTTATATTCTTCTCCTGTAAATGTTAAAAAAGTCATGCAAATACAGTCTATCCATTTTGCTGTCAGGAGTGAATGAGTGCTAAATAGACATGATTGAGAAAAATATTAATTTTGCTAAAGTATTTGTTTTTGGACTTTAAACACATTTTAAACCTACAAATACGTGTATTTTTGTAATATCAGTAACTATAAATCAAATGTAAGCTAGCTAATACAACCCTAATTATTGGCTCAAATTAGTTAGTGTATTCTGCTTATCAGTTATAATGTAGTCTGTTGTCTATTTATTCTTATTTTTAATTTCATTTAGTGATTTTAACTTAATTTAGTATTTTTAATGCTTTAAAGAGCAATTTTAGATTGTAATGTTCTACTAATAACCATAAATGTACAGCTGCCATAAACCCAGAGTAAATACCAAGTAGCAACTTTTTTTATATAAAAAAATGTTTTTATATATCTTTAAAAAATGTAATTAAATCTTGGGCACAATAGTTTACCAGAATAAGTTGCTACAGTTCTTAAGCTATAGCAAGCTATAGCTATATTGGTGATCTCATTGTGTGTTATTGTCCTGCTTTTAACTGTGCCACGGTGTTGCTGAGAATCAAAGGCTGATCGGGCCTTTTTTGGTCTACTTTATTGGATATTTTTAAGTCTACTCTTAAATCATAGTTTTATTCTTTAGCTTTTGGAGATTGTAGTTTGGTTTGTGTATTTCAGCTTGTGGACACTGTACAGCACTTTGGATCCATTTATATTGTTTTAATGTGCTTTATAAATGTGGTTGTTGTTGTTAGAAATAGTTATTTTAAATTGCAATCATTTCACAATTTTGCTGGGTTTTTTCATGACGGCATACTTTAGCTAATAAAATCAGATTACTTTTAGATTACTTTTGAACTGACTCGTTTATCACATTGAGTTAGTTAGGATAGTCTTGTACGATATTGATATAAAAATACAAAGAGTCAGAAATATATTCCGTTCATTGTAATTAACATCATGAAGTACATTAAACATTACATTGTGGTGTTTTCCCAAACTGGGCTTTGTAAAGGAGATGCAGGGTGTTCGTGATTTCAATGAAAAGTTGATATTAAATCATAAAAATGTAAATAAATCAGTTCAAAACAAGATCAAAGTAAATGCTTACTAAATTATGAAATTTTATTTGTTCACCTGCATGTCATGTGTCCAATAAGTGATGTCAGAGAACCGTGAACATGCAAATGTGGCCCATAATATTTAATCTTTTTATTTTTAACTCTCAGGGCTACTTCAAGTAAATGTTAGGTGTTCAGATAAAATCCCTGCATTACATGTAAATAAAGTAACGTAAGTTAAAAGCCTTACAAAGACACATAAATGCATGGTTAAATAACCCACTGAGTGATTTATTAAAATTAAAAATGAATGTTCATCAGTTGTTCCATTTGAGATGAAGAATGTTGAAGTGATTTTAGTAAATCCAGTGGTCAAATGTTGTGTAGCTGCATGACTAGTGACTGGTCTTTGTGTGAATGTCCACAAAACTGGAAGACTTCAGGCTATTATAGAGAGGAACATTTAAATGATGAAAGAAAAAATATGGAGAATCAATAAATTATGAATACGTTATTGCTGTTGTGTTAATATGTAATCAAAAAAGTAACTAGTCTGATTACGAGCATTTTAAAAGGCAATTTAATCTAATTACACATTTTTTTTTTGTGGAAACTGTTGATGCATTTTATTTTTCAGAAGTCATTCAAAAGAACAGCATTTGTTTGAAATAGAAATCTTTTCTTACATTATGAATGTGTTTACTGCTACTTTAGACCAATTTAATGTCCTTGCTGAATAAAAGCTTTTATTATTACCCCAAAGTTCTGAATGGAATCACTACAGTTTCCACAAATATTGTGCAGCACAGCTGTTTTCAACATTGATATTAATAAAAATGTTTCTTGAGCAGCAAATCAGCATATTATAATGATTTCTGAAGGATCTGTAAGGAACTTACAGGATGCTGCTTTCTCAAGAGCGCATCGCAAAAATGACTCGAAATTCTACATAGGCTCTATGCTGTTAATTGTTGCATGTGTTTTTTTTTTCTTTTATTTTGTGAATTAATTTAGAAAAATATAATTTGCTTATGGGCCTATTTCTTTCTTTTATATATAGGCTAATATCTTCTCCGTTCGCAGAAGCGCTGCGGGTGCATGTGAATCCTCATGTTCATGTTTATGCTGCTTTTTGCGTGTATAAAATTTATCTAGCCTATAATTTGCTCAATGGGAGAAATTATATATGGAAACAGCTCAAGGGCAAGTTGTTTTGCGATACACCAAAACTTATGCAACAAATTGGGTTTTTTTAGGGATAATGTCATCACGCACACCATTTTATCGGTAAAAGGCCAGTTGGATGGAAACAAGCTGTAGACAGCAAATTTTGCAAAGTTTTTTTAACGCATAGTTTTTTTTATGCTGATGAGAGAACTTGTGAATGCATATTCATCAGAATTCAGTCAATGAGCAGACACACTGAGCAACTCCGGAGTCAAAACTCATCACCA
Source organism: Aspiorhynchus laticeps (assembly GCA_023376895.1). NCBI lineage: Eukaryota > Metazoa > Chordata > Actinopteri > Cypriniformes > Cyprinidae > Aspiorhynchus > Aspiorhynchus laticeps. The sequence continues at coordinate 31,475,528 of CM041815.1, forward strand.
AACACCAATGACTTGTAAACACTATATGGGCAAAAGTATTGGCACCCCCGTCTTTAGAACAGAAAAAGGCACTTCCAAATCTGTGGCAACAACGATGGGAACATAATTCATTTATTTAAAAATTGTATTTCATCTCTGTTCAACAGTTTTGTAAGTGTCTAAAATGACTGAACCCATATGTACAAGTCATTGGTGTTTGGTGATGAGTTTTTGTCCAAAGGTCTGCATTTACAGTCACACCAGAGGTGTTAAACTGGGATTAGGACTTGGTTTTATGCAGACCAGTCAAGTTCTTCCACACTGACTGAATATAAAGCGTTACTTATTTAACTTAAGTTAACTTTAACTTACTAAATTATACATTGTGATATAACCTACTGTGATAAAAGCTTCAACGACTATTGTGAAATTTTGATAGTCACATACCTAATGTACATACAAGTTAATAGGACTATAAATAATTACATAATTAGTAGGGATGTGACGAGATCCTGTGGCACGAGATCTCACGAGATCTGATGTCTCGCGAGAACGTGACTATATCCTCGCTAAATATTTTTACAATGTTTACATTAGAGCTGCACCATTAATCATTAAATATTGCACTTGTGATCTTGATTCAAACACCCACGCGATCTTATTCCTGAATGACAACGATTCAGCTATGTCTATTAAGACCGTTTCACATCGTGAGTGTCAGTGGATCGTGAGAAGCACGTTTTGTCGCTGCCCATGTTGATGAATCAGAGGGTCGGTCATCACGCTTCCGATGTGAATGCTGTCATTCACTGATATGGGCGGCAACAAAACATGCGCTGCTCAAGCTCCACTGACACTCGTGATGTGAAACAGGTGTTAAAGACATTCAAATCTGCATTCATGCTGCTGCTGATCCAGAAAGAGCAACACAAACAGTCTTTTCAACCACACATCATTATTTATGTTACAGACATTTAAATAACAGAAGTACTGGAATAAAAGTTTATAGTTTGGGTATAAACACTTATTGTCTACAGTAGCGATCAAAACGAAAGTATCTTAACACTTGTATTGTAACGCTTATCATCTTACGCCAGGAGGTAGCGACAACTCGTTTAAATGTATTTGACATTGAATCGTTCAGTCAGGAGATTCCAATAGTGAAACAAGTCTTTACTAAGTGAGACACTGACTCCATTGAATTTTTATTGTTCGAATATATATATATATTTAAAAGACTTAAACAATGAACATTTTGTCAGAACCATTAGTAAATTACGTTATTTTGTGAGAATCGTGATGTTAAATTATAAAAAACAATTATTAAAAAGAAATTGTGATTCTCAATTTATCCAGAATCGTGCAGCTCTAGGTTACATGTTGTTTATTACTGCATATAATTAATTCAAAAAGAAGTTTAATTTCATAAAGTATAAGTTGATTTCAAAATGCACCCACATTTTTTGCATTGTGTTTTTCAGTTGAATAAAATACTATTTTTCCCTATATATTTCATCATTGAGGATTTTTTTTTAAGTCTAAATATCTCGTCTCGTTCTCGTGAACCCGGTCTCGTGTCTCGTAGGATAAGTGTCTCGTAACAACCCTAATAATTAGCCTATTAGAGCCTGGAGCATAATTATTTAAAATCCTTGTGTATTATGATTGATTAAATAATTGTGAATTGTGTAAATGTCTTAACCTTAACCTTGAGCCAAAACACATAATTTGAAAAATTTGCATCGTGCCCCTACATTTTTTTTAACACGCTTCTAAATTTTAAGAGGCTTAGGAGTTTCTTTAGCAGTGGAGAAAATGGATGAAACATGAAGTTTTACAGTTTTATATTCCAGTAAGGCTTGACACCACGGTTTCATTCGATGTGTTATGGAATTGTTGATGTTGAAGAAATGGATGACATTATTTTTTGCAGCTAAATGAGGATAAAACAGAGGGGTTAATTGTAGTTTGCAGTATAAATTCCTCCTCCGCTCTGGAAGCCCAGGTCCAGTGCACATAAACAAATTAAAGACCTTGGAGTGATCTTTGATTCTTCACTATTTTTTAACTAATTGGTGCTGTTGTTAGAGGAGACTTCTTCCATTTGAGGTCTGTTGCACACTTGAAGCTTCTTTCAGGTAAAGATTTGGAAGTTGTGATTTATGCACTTGTCACTTCACGATTGGATTGTCTTCATTTTGGGGGCTGTTTCATAAAAGACAATAAGAAAAACAGGGATTGAAGTGCAAAGCCTGAATTGAAATAACCTAACAAATCAATTGGGGATAAAGAAGTTCCATAAATGACAATTTAAGTTCACACAATCTCACTAATTTAACCCATGTTCAGTGAGTTGAGAGAATGTGATGTGCACGCCTGTGCAAACAGTGAATATATTTGTGGTGTTTAATGCCTTTGAGACATTGTTTTCCCCAGTGCATAACTGACATGTCAAAGTTATATTCTTCTCCTGTAAATGTTAAAAAAGTCATGCAAATACAGTCTATCCATTTTGCTGTCAGGAGTGAACGAGTGCTAAATAGACATGATTGAGAAAAATATTAATTTTGCTAAAGTATTTGTTTTTGGACTTTAAACACATTTTAAACCTACAAATACGTGTATTTTTGTAATATCAGTAACTATAAATCAAATGTAAGCTAGCTAATACAACCCTAATTATTGGCTCAAATTAGTTAGTGTATTCTGCTTATCAGTTATAATGTAGTCTGTTGTCTATTTATTCTTATTTTTAATTTCATTTAGTGATTTTAACTTTTAATTTAGTGTTTTTAATGCTTTAAAGAGCAATTTTAGATTGTAATGTTCTACTAATAACCATAAATGTACAGCTGCCATAAACCCAGAGTAAATACCAAGTAGCAACTGTTCAAATGTTTTTATATATCTTTAAAAATGTCATTAAATCTTGGGCACAATAGTTTACCAGAATAAGTTGCTACAGTTCTTAAGCTATAGTACATTTGCTTTATAAGTCAGACTAACTAAAACAACCATGGTTTATTTGGTAAACTTGTTTTATGGAACAGCCCCTGGTCTCCTTCAATCTTAAGATTGCAAGTTATTGAAAAAGATTTCTGACTGGGTCTAAAAAGAGGGACCATATCTGCCCTGTTTTGGCATCCCTTCACAGGCTTCCCATTAAATTCAGGGTTAATTTTGAAATTCCAATGTTTGTATATAAGGCGTTGTCCAGCCGTGCAACAAGCTATATTGGTGATCTTATTGTGTGTTATTGTCCTGCTTTTAACTGTGCCACGGTGTTGCTGAGAATCAAAGGCTGATCGGGCCTTTTTTGGTCTACTTTATTGGATATTTTTAAGTCTACTCTTAAATCATAGTTTTATTCTTTAGCTTTTGGAGATTGTAGTTTGTTTTATTGTGGATTTCAGCTTGTGGACACTGTACAGCACTTTGGATCCATTTATATTGTTTTAATGTGCTTTATAAATGTGGTTGTTGTTGTGTTACGGCTGCTGCCGTTTTGTGTGTTGTCTGTTGTTGTTTTTTCTTTAGAGCTATGCCATTGGTCCTGCTCCCTGTCAATCATCGTTGGAGGAGATGATGTCATCTATTTCGTCCTAATTAGTGACCAGCTGGATCTATAAAAGGAAGACGCTGAGACAATGTGGCAGATGTTTTGCTTGTGTTGGTTGCTAGTGTTTTGAGATTGTGTTGTTTAGCTAATGCTAACTTTGTGTACTGTGGGTTAAGCTATAGTTCTATATGTTTGTGTGTGTTTTTGTACATTAAGCTCCATCTTATCTTTATTTGGTAAACCATTTGTATGTATATCAAGGGGAGAGAAGGAGAGGAAAGGTAAGAATATCACGTGATCTACATTTTGCATCTTGTAGTGAATGATTGTTAAATACACTAGGTAAGGGGCGTGCCTCACTTGCTGTACTTTTGTTTTGCTAGTGAGAGTAGTTTATTTTAGGGTATCTTTGGATACTGAAGATCTTTTCTTTTTAAAACTAAACAATCAGCGATTACATGACCAACTTTATGGCAGTAAAAACACTCACGATCGACTTTAGTCTGTTTTGGGTTACTCTTACCTCGTGTGAGTGAGGGTTGAGATGAGGGCAACAAAGTGGATGGAACGGACTCCGTGCGTACTGGTGAAAACACACTCTTGTGCGTTAGCACAAATTCATCAGCCAACACCGCGGCGTATGACAGAGATGCGACTTTCTGCTCATTCAAATATACGACTACGCGTTCAGGCAAACAAGATTTAAACTCTTCCAACAAAATCAATTCCTTCAAAGAGTTATATTCTACCGCCTTAGTAGCTGCACACCACTTATCAAACAAAATGCTTTTCTCACGAGCAAATTCCACAAATGTCTGTTGGCTACTTCTTTTGTGATTCCTAAATTTTTGCCTGTAGGCTTCAGGTACTAACTCATATGCTCTAAGGATGGCGGCTTTAACAGTCTCGTATTTCATTCCCTCTTCCAATGATAGTGTAGAGCAAATTTCCTGAGCCTTCCCCACAAGCCTACACTGAAGCAACAAGGACCACACATCCTTTGGCCACTGAAGAGATGTTGCTATCCTCTCAAAAACAGTAAAATAGGAATCGACTTCCGTTTCCCTAAGCTGTGGCACCAAAGCGATATGTTTACTAATGTCAAAACTGATAGCAGGAGGTTCAGGTGGGGGAGAAACATTCTGGAGATTACTAGGATTTAACTGCGCAGGTGAACTGGCGGCCACTTTCATAGCCTCCAGCTCCAATTGCCGCAGCTTAACCTCCTTCTCTGCTTCTATCTCCAGCCGGCGGATTTCCAACTGCAAATCACACTCAGCCTGGCGTGCCTGGATTTTATCTTGCGCCTCTAATTGTAAGCGGGCCAACCGAACCTTAAGCCGTGCCCCTTCTGGACTCCCAGGAGAAATGGGTGAGCATGGATCAAACGGCGGCAAACCAGCCTTGATTCCGGCCTCCGCCTCGACCTTGGCAATTGCGCCAGCCGCGATCCCTATCTGCTTCTTTCCCACATGAGGCAGCTGCACACCAGCACCCAAAGAAGCAGTGTCTCCCTCACTCTCAACCCCTGTGTCTAGAAACACTTTGGTCTCCACCAAATAATCTAGCACCTCTCTTTTAATTGCCTGTTTATTAATAGGGACCTGGAAGTGATTCGCTATAGCAATTAGGTCATCCTTCCTACACTTTTCCAACTGATCAGTACTAGGATTACTAAGAAATGTCTGCAAATCAAAGGAAGCCATGCCCACTAAGTATATTAACAACACTACATACACCCTAGCGCACTGCATCAATTCTATCTTTAATCGGAAAGACTAAATCAATACCACACCAGCTTACATATCAGGCATCAACACGAAATCAAACATCAACATCTCGGGAAAGTTATTCATATCCCGGACTTTTTAAAAAGAAAACCACAGCAAACCCCAAAAGGTGCTGGCTGCGTGAGTGCAAGCGTTGATAGTGTTGGTCCGTTGCAGACTAAAGGGATAGTTGACTGCAGTTTTAGACCTTTCTTAATGAAGGGTTTAATTTCACTTACTGGCAACCCTGAAGATCAGAAAGAGATTCAAATATTGCGAGATACGGGAACTGCCCAGTCCTTTGTTATTTCTGATGTATTGCCTTTCTGTGATCAATCGTACTGTGGAGCTAATGTATTAGTGCAAGGCATTGAAATGAGTATTGTTCCAGTTCCCTTACACAGAGTGCATATAAAATGTGATTTAGTTAGTGGGTATGTTAAGGTAGGGATGCGCTCTAGGTTGCCTGTTCCAGGGGTTGACTTTATTTTGGGGAATGATCTGGCTGGAGCAACTGTTATGCCTGTACTGGAGGTGTTAGATGTACCAGAGGTGTCTTGTGGCTCTGAAGATCTGGGTGAACGTTTCCCCGAGGTATTCTCTGCCTGTGCAGTTACACGAGCTCAGGCGCGTAAGTTTGAAGATGAAATTGATTTGTCAGATTATTTTATTGTTCCTGTTTTTACAGGTGAGCGATCTCTTAGTCCATCGGGAGTCCCTGACATTCTAAAGACGTCACTGAACCCAATATCTAATGAGGTAAAGGCTGTTATGTTTACTCCTGAGAATTCATCGATAGTAGTGAATAGAAAGCAAATGAGTGATGCCCAGCAGTCTGATCCATTGCTCCGTAAATGTTTCAATTCTGCTGTAAGTCAGGAGGTGGCGAAGGAGAAAAAAATGGCTATTTTATTGATGATGGTCTCCTTATGCGCAAGTGGTGTTCTAGTAATGCTGCTGAAGGAAATTGTAGTTCTGTGTTTCAGATTGTGATTCCTGTTGTGTATCGGACTCAAATATTGCAATTAGCCCATGACCATCAATTAGCTGGACACTTGGGAATTACAAAGACGTATGATCGCATATTGCGACATTTCTTTTGGCAAGGGTTAAAAAAAGATGTGGCTGAATATTGTCGGACGTGTCCGGTGTGTCAACAAATAGGTAACCCGAATCAGGTAATTCCACATGCCCCTCTGGTACCTATTCCTGCAATTGGGGGACCTTTTGAGCACGTAATTATGGATTGTGTCGGACCGTTACCAAAAACGAAAGCTGGTAACCAGTTTTTGCTGACTATTATGTGCGTAGCTACACGTTTCCCAGAGGCCATTCCCCTCGGTAAAATAACCGCTTCTGTTATCGTTAAACATATTATCAAATTTTTTTCTACATTTGGACTCCCTAAAATCGTTCAAACGGATCAAGGCACTAATTTTTTGTCTAAACTGTTCACTCAGGTGTTGAAATCACTGTCCATAGTTCATCGACCCTCCAGTGCTTATCATCCTGAGAGTCAGGGAGCACTGGAGCGGTTTCATCAGACTTTAAAGTCAATGTTGAGGAAGTATTGTATGGACAGAGAAAGAGACTGGGATGAGGGAGTTCCGCTCGTTTTATTTGCCGTTCGAGAAACAGTGCAAGAGTCCCTGGGTTTTAGCCCAGCTGATCTGGTTTTTGGACATGCAGTCAGAGGCCCTTTGAAAATACTAAAAGATGCTATCATCGAGACGAAAATGACAACGAAGCAGAATGTGCTAGATTTTGTGAGTCAGATGCGGGAACGCTTACACGATGCTTGTTCGCTGGCACGTGAAAATCTCACCAAGACACAGAGTGGTATGAAGAAGCAGTATGATTTGAAAACTGTTTCCCGTTGTTTTCAGGTTGGTGATGAAGTACTTGTTTTTCTGCCTGTACCCGGATCAGCTTTAGCTGCTCGTTTTGCTGGTCCTTATAAAGTTGTGAAACGAATAAGCGAGACTGATTATATCATTGATACACCTGATCGGAGGCGTCAGACTCGGGTATGTCATATTAATATGTTGAAGGCATTTCATTTGAGGAAAAACCTTCCAAGTGCTGTGGAGCAGAAAGATGTTCCTGTCGTTATTACCGCTATTTGTGAACGGGTGAGTCCTTCTTGCGGTGATACTGACATCCCTACCTTAAATGAGGACGGAGTTGATGAGGACGGAGTTATGCTACGTAATGCAGTGCAGCAGGGGGCGAGGTTGTCGAATTATATGATGTTACAGAATTTGCCACAGCATCTCGTTCATTTGTCTTCATCTCAAAAGCAGGACATTATGCAGCTGGTTAAAGGTTTTCCTCAATTATTTTATGATGTGCCTACTCAGACGACTGTTTTAAAACATGATATCAAGGTTTCCAACTCTGCGCCTATTAAACAGCACGCGTATCGCGTTAACATGATGAAACGATCTGTTATGCGTGCAGAAGTTGATTACTTGGTGGAAAATGGATTGGCTGTATCCAGTTGTAGTCCATGGAGTAGCCCTTGTTTATTGGTACCTAAACCTGACGGAACCTATCGGTTCTGTACAGATTACAGAAAGGTTAATAGTGTTACCATTTCCGATTCGTATCCTTAACCTAGGATGGAAGATTGTATAGACAATCTGAGATCAGCCCGATTTGTTAGCAAGTTAGACTTGCTTAAAGGATACTGGCAAGTCCCACTTACTCCTCGTGCCTCTGAAATTTCCGCCTTCGTTACTCCAGATCATTTTCTCCAGTATTCTGTTATGGCTTTCGGGATGCGAAATGCGCCCGCGACTTTTCAGAGGCTAGTGAATATTGTATTAGCTGGTGTTCCAAATTGTAATGCCTACCTTGATGATTTAGTTGTATATACTTTTGACTGGGCAGAACATCTTGCTTTGTTAAAACTTGTCTTCGACCGTTTGGCAGCTGCATCTTTAACTCTTAATTTGGCGAAATGTGAATTTGGACAAGCCACCATCACATATCTAGGTAAGGAGGTGGGACAGGGACAGGTTCGTCCTGTGGAGGCTAAAATCGCTGCCATCACTGAGTTTCCTGCTCCACAAACCCGGCGTGAGTTGCGCAGGTTTCTTGGAATGGCAGGCTACTATCGTAGCTTTTGTCGGAATTTTTCTACGGTTGCATGCCCTCTCACTAATTTATTGAGTCCTTCAAATTCATTTGTATGGACAAAAGAATGCCAATATGCTTTTGATAGCGTGAAGGTGCTGTTGTGTAGTGTACCCGTCCTGGCTGCCCCAGATTTATTACGCCCTTTCAAATTGGAAGTTGATGCTAGCGCGGTAGGGGCTGGAGCTGTTTTGTTACAGGAGGATGCGACTGGAGTTGATCATCCGGTTTATTTTTCTCGGAAATTTAACAAACATCAACTTAATTATTCCACTATTGAGAAGGAGGCTCTATCACTTCTCCTTGCATTGCAGCATTTTGAAGTTTACGTTGGCTCTACTAATCTACCTATTGTTGTCTTTACTGATCATAATCCTCTCACTTTTTTGTCCCGTATGTATAATCAGAATCAACGGCTTATGCGGTGGGCTCTGGTGGTACAGAATTATGATTTGGAGATTAGGCACAAAAGAGGACAGGAGAACGTGGTAGCAGATGCTCTGTCGCGCATCTAGGAAAGTTAGGAATATAAACATATATTTTGTATGTTTTTTATAATGTTTACTCTTAAGGGGAAGAGTGTTACGGCTGCTGCCGTTTTGTGTGTTGTCTGTTGTTGTTTTTTCTTTAGAGCTACGCCATTGGTCCTGCTCCCTGTCAATCATCGTTGGAGGAGATGATGTCATCTATCTCGTCCTAATTAGTGACCAGCTGGATCTATAAAAGGAAGACGCTGAGACAATGTGGCAGATGTTTTGCTTGTGTTGGTTGCTAGTGTTTTGAGATTGTGTTGTTTAGCTAATGCTGGACCAATGGCGTAGCTCTAAAGAAAAAACAACAACAGACAACACACAAAACGGCAGCAGCCGTAACAGTTGTTAGAAATAGTTATTTTAAATTGCAATCATTTCACAATTTTGCTGTTTTTTTTTATGACGGCATACTTTAGCTAATAAAATCAGATTACTTTTAGATTACTTTTGAACTGACTCGTTTATCACATTGAGTTAGTTAGGATAGTCTTGTACGATATTAATATAAAAATACAAAGAGTCAGAAATATATTCCGTTCATTGTAATTAACATCATGAAGTACATTAAACATTACATTGTGGTGTTTTCCCAAACTGGGCTTTGTAAAGGAGATGCAGGGTGTTCGTGATTTCAATGAAAAGTTGATATTAAATCATAAAAATGTAAATAAATCAGTTCAAAACAAGATCAAAGTAAATGCTTACTAAATTATGAAATTTTATTTGTTCACCTGCATGTCATGTGTCCATTAAGCGATGTCAGAGAACCGTGAACATGCAAATGTGGCCCATAATATTTAATCTTTTTATTTTTAACTCTCAGGGCTACTTCAAGTAAATGTTAGGTGTTCAGATGAAATCCCTGCATTACATGTAAATAAGATAACGTAAGTTAAAAGCCTTACAAAGACACATTAATGCATGGTTAAATAACCCACTGAGTGATTATTAAAATTAAAAATGAATGTTCATCAGTTGTTCCATTTGAGATGAAGAATGTTGAAGTGATTTTAGTAAATCCAGTGGTCAAATGTTGTGTAGCTGCATGACTAGTGACTGGTCTTTGTGTGAATGTCCACAAAACTGGAAGACTTTAGGCTATTATAGAAAGGAACATTTAAATGATGAAAGAAAAAATATGGAGAATCAATAAATTATGAATACGTTATTGCTGTTGTGTTAATGTGTAATCAAAAAAGTAACTAGTCTGATTACGAGTGTTTTAAAAGGTATGAACACTAGATTCAGTTATTTGGTCAATTAACATAACCCCCCCACCACCACCACCACTTGGTTTCTCCCATTTCCCATGATGCACCGCAGCACAGGTATAAAAGCTCATTCCACATTCACTCTGGTTTCTCAAGCTGGATGCCAACAGAAGAACACTCGGGTCCAGCTGATGCGGGTAAGTGCTGCGCTTGTGAACACAGTTTCTAGATGTATATGTTGGTTGTTTGAGTCATTATAAAGCGTTGAAAGATGGTAAAACAATGTGTGTTGAATGTTTCCTCTCTTGGTTGTAGTTCTGCAGTTATTCAGAATAATCGTGCTTTTGTTTAGTGAAGTGTGTTTGTCGCTGATCAAAGGCTCTTAATGAAGCTGATTTAAGCAGATGTTTATTCTCATCTGTGTTTGGTCGTAAAAGGTCAGTCAGTTTGAGAAAGTGTGCGTGTATTGCTGTGATTTTTAGGAACACCACAGAGAAAGTGCTTTCATTTAGTGGCCCAGAACTGATTGATAATTTGTCTGTCCCACCTCTGGGCCACAACCTTGCTTCACCGCGGCCCAAAACTGGCCCACACACTGAAAACCGACTCAAACTATTTCCTCTGGCCCAGATGCGGCCCACGCCCTGTAAAATGACTCTTATTTATTGACGTGGCCCAGATCTGGCCCGCATACTGTAGAGCAGGGATAGGCAACTTCGGTCCTGGAGGGCCGGTGTCCTGCAGAGTTTAGCTCCAACCCTAATCAAACACACCTGAAGAAGCTAATCAATGTCTTCAAGATCACTAGAAAGTTACAGGCAGGTGTGTTTGAGTAGGGTTGGAGCTAAACTCTGCAGGACACCGGCCCTCCAGGACTGAAGTTGCCTATCCCTGCTGTAGAGTGCCTTCTATTATTTTATGTGGCCCAGGTCAGGCCCAGAAACTGCTAAAAGTAATTCAGCAGTGAAACACAAATACAACCATTTAAAAACATTAAAAAGGCTTTAATTATAAAATTACCAAATACTTTAATATAAATATTAGTGCTGTCAATCGATTAAAAAAAACAATTAATCAATTTTTTTCTAAAATTAATCTTGATTAATCCCACCTAACATTAAAGTTTTTAAATATACTTTTATATTGCTATAATTTCGCATTCAGTCTTCAAATGTACAATGCACAAACAACATAAAGGCAATATATTTTTAATAATATTTCTTTAATGGCATCTTTTTTATGATTGAAGGCCAGCATCACTATCAATACTACTGATGTCCCCTTAATATTTAACCATTGACTGTAGCCATTCAGCACTACAGTATAATTGAGAGCTATCAATTTTAACATTAGACTTAACTTCCAATTTAAGTGAACTTAAAACAATCTTCACACAAACCCATTATAATAAATGACATATTTAGCTACCTGTGCCCTTCAGCAGAAATATACATAAAATGAATAGTTACCAAACACTAAATTCTGGAGTTCCAGAGATCCAAGATTTTGTAACATAAGTGTAATTTTTCGTGTAGCATGACATGTTTTATTCACATTTTTACGCTAAAGTTGTGTAGTTTTGGGGGATTTATTGTACGTTTCTCAGTAGGCTATAATTCAGGGTGAAAACATTAGAATGGGATAGTAGAACATTGCTGCCATCTACTGGAAATCAAACGCTTTTCACATTTATTTTGAAGATTAAACAGTATCCTACTGTATGCTAATACAGTTTTGTGCAGGAATACCAGATGTAATTATTCTTGATGTTTAATTGTTTAATTTATAAAGTGACTAAATTTTTATAGTTTCACTGCAACAATTTAAGGTAAGGTTAATTGTCAATAACTAACACTAACAAAAATAATAAATACTGTTACAAATGTGTTGCTCATTGTTGGTTAATATTCATAATGTGAGGCAAGGGGCACCGGGTAAAATCTTGCCTAGGGCAGCAAATTGGCCCTGTTTAAATAACTGCATGTTGTTGTCAATAAAAAGAAGCACTGAGATCTTCCTGCATGTTTCTTCTAAGAAACAGCAACAACTCCATCAACATTCATAAATGTTAGTATTGTAATAAGACCATAGTAATGATAATAATAATTACCCTGCAACAGCTGTATACATTTATTATAACATTCACACAGTGTTCAAATTGGGATCTGTAATATATTCTAATGATTTAAAAGAAGTCTCTTCTGCTCAGCAAGACTGCATTTATTTGTACAGTAAAAAATGCATGCCTGATTCAAGAAGGGTCTCAAAAATGGCCAAAAAATATTATTTTTAATAACCTATTCATTTTAAGTTAAATTGTGCTTTGGTATAATGTCTGATAGAATGTTACAAAATGTTCAGTGTTAAGTAAATATTTTTAAATTGTTTTGTAGTTGAGTTTTTTTATTTGAAAAGCAGGACAAAACAGTAAAAAGCACATTTTGGCTATTTGATTTATGCAATGGTGGAAACAAATGGCAAAATAGGCCTACATGGGGGGGGTGTTCGGTATTCAGCCCAGTGTCTCATTTTGTTTGCTTTGGCCAAGAATTTTCATTTCTGTGCATCCCTACTATATTTCTCTTTATAAGCCTGTTTCTCTTGATGAATATCTAGCACGCTTTAATGCCAATTAAAACATTAACTCCTTTGTAAACAAAAGTTATCTCTAAGTTGTGCACTATAAATTTCTATACCAAATACATATTAAAAACAGTTTGTATTGTCTTTTTCAGTTAATACTGCATGCAAGTTAAAATTAGAGCAAAGGTGCATAAAATCCAGTAAACATTGACACGATGCTGTATGATGGAATAAAATAAAATGTAATACTGTGGTGTAACCACTAGATGCCTGTATTTCCATTTCCCTATCAGTAAATCAGTAGATTTTTCAGCTTTTTTTTTTTTAAAGAAGCTTTATGCTCTTCAAGGCTGTATTGTTTTTTTTTTGTCAAAATTACTGTAAAAATGTAATAGCCTATTGTGATTTTCTGTTTTAATATACTGTAAAATATAATTTATTGCTGTGATCAAAGCTGAAATGTATTAATAGTCCTATGAAACATAATTATATATTTGTTTTTAAATCTCAAGGGTACTTCCAGTAAATATATTAGGTGAAAGAGATTCGGATGACAAAGTTTGGGAATCTCTGCATTATATGTAAATAAGAAATAATGTGGAAACCAAGTGTAAAATCAAATAAAAATTAATGTTCATCAGAAGTTGATGTAATGTTGTTCAAAGCTGAATTTTCATCATCATTACTCCAGTATTCAGTGTCACATGATCCTTCAGAAATCATTCTAATATGCTGATTAATATCAGGGTTGTTAACTGATGGGCTGCTTCATAATTAAAAAAAAAAAAAAAATAAAAAAAAATTAACCTGTGATACTTTTTCAGAAATCTTTGAATAAAAAATAAAGAACAGCATTTAGTCAAATGTCTATTTTTTCTATTATTAGTCCTGTGGCAATGGCTATAGTTAACAGTGCTTTAGTCAATGGTGTTGTTCCAGCCAGTTTTAAACATGCAATTGTGCAACTTTTGTTGGAAAAAAAATCTTGATCCAGCAGTGTGCAGTAACTATCGGCCGATCTTTAAATTGCCTTCTATTACTAAGCTTTTGGAGAAAGTAGTGTTTTTACAGTCTTATTCAGTCTTATTTGGATTCTTTTAATATTTTCCAGTCTTGTTTTAGATAATTACGTAGCACTGAGTCAGCTCTGTCGAGGGTTACAAATTGTGTTGTGCTGGCTTTGTTGGACCAGAGCGTGGCATTTTATACATTTAGTCATTTTGCAGACGCTTCTATCCAAAGCGACTTACAATTGGGGAATACATAAAGCGGTTCATCTTGAAGAGGCAAACAGACTGAGGAAGTACTCGTAACAAGTCTCAGGCATTGTTCAAATAAGTACAAGCTAGCGAGGGAAAAAATAGATATTTTTTTTGGGGGGGTTAGGATGAATTTAAGTAGTGTCGAAAGAGATGAGTTTTCAGTTGTTTGAAGATTGACAGTAATCCAGCATTCCAGATAGGATTGGATATACCACTGACATGAGGTTTTTCTTGAATGACTTGAATGTATATCCGAGGCACCGCATTACAGTGGTTTGCTTATCTTGAGAATAGGGCTTTTTCTGTAAATTTAGGAAAATTTAGGGTAAATTTTTCTTCATCTTGTATGGTGTGCCTCAGGGGTCCATTTTGGGAACTTTGTTTTCCCTTTATATGCTTCCCTTCGCCCACATTTAGCAAACAAATTTATTTAATATCACTTATGTGCATGATTCACAGTTTTATATTCTAGTAAGGCTTGACACCACGGTTTCATTCGATGTGTTATGGAATTGTTGATGTTGAAGAAATGGATGACATTATTTTTTGCAGCTAAATGAGGATAAAACAGAGGGGTTAATTGTAGTTTGCAGTATAAATTCCTCCTCCGCTCTGGAAGCCCAGGTCCAGTGCACATAAACAAATTAAAGACCTTGGAGTGATCTTTGATTCTTCACTATTTTTTAACTAATTGGTGCTGTTGTTAGAGGAGACTTCTTCCATTTGAGGTCTGTTGCACACTTGACGCTTCTTTCAGGTAAAGATTTGGAAGTTGTGATTTATGCACTTGTCACTTCACGATTGGATTGTCTTCATTTTGGGGGCTGTTTCATAAAAGACAATAAGAAAAACAGGGATTGAAGTGCAAAGCCTGAATTGAAATAACCTAACAAATCAATTGGGGATAAAGAAGTTCCATAAATGACAATTTAAGTTCACACAATCTCACTAATTTAACCCATGTTCAGTGAGTTGAGAGAATGTGATGTGCACGCCTGTGCAAACAGTGAATATATTTGTGGTGTTTAATGCCTTTGAGACATTGTTTTCCCCAGTGCATAACTGACATGTCAAAGTTATATTCTTCTCCTGTAAATGTTTAAAAAAGTCATGCAAATACAGTCTATCCATTTTGCTGTCAGGAGTGAACGAGTGCTAAATAGACATGATTGAGAAAAATATTAATTTTGCTAAAGTATTTGTTTTTGGACTTTAAACACATTTTAAACCTACAAATATGTGTATTTTTGTAATATCAGTAACTATAAATCAAATGTAAGCTAGCTAATACAACCCTAATTATTGGCTCAAATTAGTTAGTGTATTCTGCTTATCAGTTATAATGTAGTCTGTTGTCTATTTATTCTTAATTTTATTTCATTTAGTGATTTTAACTTTTAATTTAGTATTTTTAATGCTTTAAAGAGCAATTTTAGATTGTAATGCTCTACTAATAACCATAAATGTACAGCTGCCATAAACCCAGAGTAAATACCAAGTAGCAACTGTTCAAATGTTTTTATATATCTTTAAAAATGTCATTAAATCTTGGGCACAATAGTTTACCAGAATAAGTTGCTACAGTTCTTAAGCTATAGCAAGCTATAGCTATATTGGTGATCTCATTGTGTGTTATTGTCCTGCTTTTAACTGTGCCACGGTGTTGCTGAGAATCAAAGGCTGATCGGGCCTTTTTTGGTCTACTTTATTGGATATTTTTAAGTCTACTCTTAAATCATAGTTTTATTCTTTAGCTTTTGGAGATTGTAGTTTGGTTTGTGTATTTCAGCTTGAATTTAACACTTTCGCACTTTCAATGGCCGGCCATTTTTGACAAGTGTGACTTTGTGCAATTTTGTACAAAATAAAGCATTTAAAAGCAAACTTCTTGATTAAACATTAAAGCACAATAGTCAAGTCAAGTCACCTTTATTTATATAGCGCTTTTAACAATACAGATTGTGTCAAAGCACTTAACAGTATCAAGTTGGAGGATAGAGTGTCAGTAATGTATAATAAGATTAAACACTCAATTTTCAGTTAAAGGCATTTCATTATTGAATTCAAAGATGTCATTGTCTAGCTAAGTTTAGTATAAATAATATCTATGAAATTAAATTGACGATAATCGCTAGAAATTAAGTGTCCCCGACTGAGCAAGCCAGAGGCGACAGCGGCAAGGAACCAAAACTCCCTCTGTGACAGAGTGGAGAAAAAAAAAACCTTGGGAGAAACCAGGCTCAGTCGGGGGCCAGTTCTCCTCTGGCCAGGATATTATTGTTTTATTTATTGTTTTAATTAAAACTTTAAATGTATTATATTTCTATTTTAATATTGTTGCAATTTCTAACAATAATAGCATTATGTAGTTAGGTATTTTATTATATTTTTTATTTATGTTTTATTTTTAGTTTTATTGTATTTTAAGTCGAGGTCTTCACTGGGATTATGTCCCCGGGGCTCATCCAGGGGTCCGGCCTCCGCCGACAATCTGGGCCGCAGTCATCATCTCCCGGCGCCAATCCACCATCTGATCCGGACACGGACTGAGAAACAGAATAAGATAGAAACAGACTAATATTAGAGTAGATGTCCATATTTTTGATGTAACAAGTACATCGTGTGTTATGGGAAGTGTTCCCGGTTCCGGTTGATCTAATTAATGCAGCCTAACAATCCTTTAACAGATTTGAATAATAGAAGTGTATTAGTGTGTTGTGTACGCCAGGTTAAAGAGATGGGTCTTTAATCTAGATTTAAACTGACAGAGTGTGTCTGCCTCCCGAACAGTGTTTGGTAGATTGTTCCAGAGTTTGGGCGCTAAATAGGAAAAAGATCTGCCGCCCGCAGTTGATTTTGATATTCTAGGTATTATCAAATGGCCAGAGTTTTGAGAACGCAGTGGACGTGAAGGACTATAATGCGATAAGAGCTCGCTCAAGTACTGAGGAGCTAAACCATTCAGGGCTTTATAAGTCATTAACAAGATTTTAAAATCTATACGATGTTTAGTAGGGAGCCAGTGCAGTGTTGACAGAACCGGGCTAATGTGCTCATACTTCTGGTTCTAGTAAGAACTCTAGCTGCTGCATTTTGAACTATCTGTAATTTGTTTATTAAGCGTGCAGAATAACCACCCAATAAAGCATTACAATAATCTAACCTTGAGGTCATAAACGCATGAATTAATATTTCTGCATTTGACATTGAGAGCATAGGTCTCAGTTTAGATATATTTTTAAGATGAAAAAATGCAGTTCTACAAATGCTAGAAACGTGGCTGTCAAAGGAGAGATTACTATTAAATAGCACACCTAGGTTCCTGACTGATGACGAAGAATTAGTGTGATAAACAGTGCCAATTTTCATAATTTTCTCATATTGTGAAAATTATTCATAAAAAAATTTTCACTCAAAAAAAGGAGGTGCCTACTTTCGGATAAATGAGGCCTACGATTAAGCAGATGCAAATAGAAACACAAAACCAGTCCTAAATGAAAGCAAACAAGTTAACAAAAAGATTGAATCCAATATTTGGTGATATATATAGCATAATGACAGATTTATAAGCAGTTGTTTGGAGTCCGGTCATTTTTAAACGGGGAACACAACGAGAGTGACAGGAGTCCGAACACAACCAGAGGTTAATAAAAATGTTTCTTGAGCAGCAAATCAGCATATTATAATGATTTCTGAAGGATCTGTAAGGAACTTACAGGATGCTGCTTTCTCAAGAGCGCATCGCAAAAATGACCCGAAATTCTGCATAGGCTCTATGCTGTTAATTGTTGCATGTTTGTTTTCTTTTATTTTGTGAGTTAATTATTTAGAAAAATATAATTTGCTTATGGGCCTATTTCTTTCTTTTATATATAGGCTAATATGTTCTCCGTTCGCAGAAGCGCTGCGGGTGCATGTGAATCCTCATGTTCATGTTGTTTATGCTGCTTTTTGCATGTATAAAAAATCTAGCCTATAATTTACGCAATGGGAGAAATTATGTATGGAAACAGCTCAAGGGCCAGTTGTTTTGCGATACACCAAAACTTATGCGACAAATCGTTTTTTTTTAGGGATGATGTCATCACGCACACCATTTTATCGGTAAAAGGCCAGTTGGATGGAAACAAGCTGTAGACAGCAAATTTCGCAAAGTTTTTTTAACGCATAGTTTGTTTATGCTGATGAGAGAACTTGTGAATGCATACTCATCAGAATTCAGTCAATGAGCAGACACACTGAGCAACTCCGGAGTCAAAACTCATCACCAAACACCAATGACTTGTACACACACTATATGGGCAAAAGTACTGGACACCCCCGTCTTTAGAACATAGAAAGGCACTTCCAAATCTGTGGCAACAACGATGGGAACATAATTCATGCATTTAAAAATTGTATTTCATCTCTGTAGCAACAGCTTTGGAAGTGTCTAAAATGACTGAACCCATATGTTCACCATATGTACAAGTCATTGGTGTTTGGTGATGAGTTTTTGTCTCAAGGTCTGCATTACAGTCACACCAGAGGTGTTAAACTGGGATTAGGACTTGGTTTTATGCAGACCAGTCAAGTTCTTCCACACTGACTGAATATAGTGTTATTTATTATTTTGTTCATTTGATCTTGAAACACTTGTTTACTTGATATTTTTGTGTTTTTTAAAAATAATAGTCTTTATTATAGATCTTTTACTAAAGAAATACATTTTAACCTGTTAGGAGAACAACGCTTTTTTTTTTTTTTTTAAAAACTAAATTATATTGTGATATAACCTGCTGTGATAACAGCTTCAACGACTATTGTGAAATTTTGATAGTCACATGCCTAATGTACATGCAATTTAATAGGACTATAAATAATTACATAATTGGTAGGGATGTGACGAGATCCTGTGGCACGAGATCTCACGAGATCTGATGTGTCTCGTGAGAAAGTGACGATATCCTCGCTAAATATTTTTCCAATTAAATATTGCACTTGTGATCTTGATTCAAACACCCACGCGATCTTATTCCTGAATGACAACGATTCAGCTATGTCTATTAAGACTTTCACATCGTGAGTGTCAGTGGATCGTGAGAAGCACGTTTTTGTCGCTGCCCATGTTGATGAATCAGAGGGTCGGTCATCACGCTTCCGATGTGAATGCTGTCATTCACTGATATGGGCGGCAACAAAACATGCGCTGCTCAAGCTCCACTGACACTCGTGATGTGAAACAGGTGTTAAAGACATTCAAATCTGCATTCATGCTGCTGCTGATCCAGAAAGAGCAACACAAACAGTCTTTTCAACCACACATCATTATTTTTGTTACAGACATTTAAATAACAGAAGTACTGGAATAAAAGTTTATAGTGTGGGTATAAACACTTATTGTCTACAGTAGCGATCAAAACGAAAGTATCTTAACACTTGTATTGTAACGCTTATCATCTTCCGCCAGGAGGGGTAGCGACAACTCGTTTAAATGTATTTGACATTGAATCGTTCAGTCAGGAGATTCCAATAGTGAAACAAGTCTTTACTAGTGAGACACTGACTCCATTGAATTTTTATTGTTCAAATTAATATATATATATATATATAAGACTTAAACAATGAACATTGTCAGAACCATTAGTAATTACGTTATTTTGTGAGAATCATGATAAATTATAAAAATCAATAATTAAAAAATTGTGATTCTCAATTTATCCAGAATCGTGCAGCTCTAGGTTACATGTTGTTTATTACTGCATATAATTAATTCAAAAAGAAGTTTAATTT
>CM041815.1:31495433-31552933 GCA_023376895.1 Aspiorhynchus laticeps
AGTCTGTTTGCCTCTTCAAGATGAACGCTTTATGTATTCCCCAATTGTAAGTCGCTTTGGATAGAAGCGTCTGCAAAATGACTAAATGTATAAAATGCCACGCTCTGGTCCAACAAAACCAGCACAACACAATTTGTAACCCTCGACAGAGCTGACTCAGTGCTACGTAATTATCTAAAACAAGACTGGAAAATATTAAAAGAATCCAAATAAGACTGAAGCTGTAAAAACACTACTTTCTCCAAAAGCTTAGTAATAGAAGGCAATTTAAAGATCGGACGATAGTTACTGCACACTGCTGGATCGAGATTTTTTTTCCAACAAAAGTTGCACAATTGCATGTTTATAAACTGGCTGGAACAACACCATTGACTAAAGCACTGTTAATATAGCATTATCACAGGACTAATAACAGAAAAAATTATATTTGACAATGCATTTCATGAACATGATCTCAGTGCTTCTTTTATTGACAACAACATGCAGTTATTTAAACAGGGCCAATTTGCTGCCCTAGGCAAGATTTTACCCGGTGCCCCTTGCCTCACATTATGAATATTAACCAAACAATGAGCAACACCATTTGTAAACAGTATATATTATTTTTGTTATTGTTAGTTATTGGACAATTAACCTTATTTAAATTGTTGCAGTGAAACTATAAAAAATGTAGTCACTTTATAAAATTAAACATCAAGAATAATTACATCTGGTATTCCTGCACAAAACTGTATTAGCATACAGTAGGATACTGTTTAATCTTCAAAATAAATTTGAAAAGCGTTTGATTTCCAGTAGATGGCAGCAAGCAATGTTCTACTATCCCATTCTAATGTTTTCACCCTGAATTATAGCCTACTGAGAAACGTACAATAAATCCCCAAAAACTACACAACTGTAGTGTAAAAATGTGAATAAAACATGTCATGCTACACGAAAAATTACACTTATGTTACAAAATCTTGGATCTCTGGAACTCCAGAATTTAGTGTTTGGTAACTATTCATTTTATGTATATTTCTGCTGAAGGGCACAGGTAGCTAAATATGTCATTTATTATAATGGGTTTGTGTGAAGATTGTTTTAAGTTCACTTAAATTGGAAGTTAAGTCTAATGTTAAAATTGATAGCTCTCAATTATACTGTAGTGCTGAATGGCTACAGTCAATGGTTAAATATTAAGGGGACATCAGTAGTATTGATAGTGATGCTGGCCTTCAATCATAAAAAAGATGCCATTAAAGAAATATTATTAAAAAAATATATTGCCTTTATGTTGTTTGTGCATTGTACATTTGAAAGACTGAATGCGAAATTATAGCAATATTAAAAGTATATTTAAAAACTTTAATGTTAGGTGGGATTAATCAAGATTAATTTTAGAAAAAAATTGTGATTAATTCGTTGTTTTTTTTATCGATTGACAGCACTAATATTTATATTAAGTATTTGGTAATTTTATAATTAAAGCCTTTTTAATGTGTTTTTAAATGGTTGTATTTGTGTGTTTCACTGCTGAATTACTTTTAGCAGTTTCTGGGCCTGACCTGGGCCACATAAAATAATAGAAGGCACTCTACAGCAGGGATAGGCAACTTCAGTCCTGGAGGGCCGGTGTCCTGCAGAGTTTAGCTCCAACCCTACTCAAACACACCTGCCTGTAACTTTCTAGTGATCTTGAAGAAATTGATTAGCTTCTTCAGGTGTGTTTGATTAGGGTTGGAGCTAAACTCTGCAGGACACCGGCCCTCCAGGACCGAAGTTGCCTATCCCTGCTCTACAGTATGCGGGCCAGATCTGGGCCACGTCAATAAATAAGTCATTTTACAGGGCGTGGGCCGCATCTGGGCCAGAGGAAATAGTTTGAGTCGGTTTTCAGTGTGTGGGCCAGTTTTGGGCCGCGGTGAAGCAAGGTTGTGGCCCAGAGGTGGGACAGACAAATTATCAATCAGTTCTGGCCACTAAATGAAAGCACTTTCTCTGTGGTGTTCCTAAAAATCACAGCAATACACGCACACTTCCTCAAACTGACTGACCTTTTACGACCAAACACAGATGAGAATAAACATCTGCTTAAATCAGCTTCATTAAGAGCCTTTGATCAGCAACAAACACACTTCACTAAACAAAAGCACGATTATTCTGAATAACTGCAGAACTACACCAAGAGAGGAAACATTCAACACACATTGTTTTACCATCTTTCAACGCTTTATAATGACTCAAACAACCAACATATACATCTAGAAACTGTGTTCACAAGCGCAGCACTTACCCGCATCAGCTGGACCCGAGTGTTCTTCTTCTGTTGGCATCCAGCTTGAGAAACCAGAGTGAATGTGGAATGAGCTTTTATACCTGTGCTGCGGGCATCATGGGAAATGGGAGAAACCAAGTGGTGGTGGTGGTGGGGGGGGGGTTATGTTAATTAACCAAATAACTGAATCTAGTGTTCATATAAACTTTATATTATAAATTTTATTCAGACTTTTATATTTATCTCTGCATTGTCGAACCGTTTAATGAAAAAAAAAAAAAAAAAAAAAAAAAAAAAAACACTTTGGTCTCTCCCATTTCCCATGATGCACCGCAGCACAGGTAATAAAAGCAAATCATTATAATATGCTGATTTGCTGCTCAATAAACATTTTTATTAATATCAATGTTGAAAACAGCTGTGCTGCACAATATTTGTGGAAACTGTAGTGATTCCATTCAGAGCTTTGGGGTAATAATAAAAGCTTTTATTCAGCAAGGACATTAAATTGGTCTAAAGTAGCAGTAAACACATTCATAATGTAAGAAAAGATTTCTATTTCAAACAATGCTGTTCTTTTGAATGACTTCTGAAAAATAAAATGCATCAACAGTTTCCACAAAAAAAAAAAGTGTAATTAGATTAAATTGCCTTTTAAAATACTCGTTATCAGACTAGTTACTTTTTTGATTACATATTAACACAACAGCAATAACGTATTCATAATTTATTGATTCTCCATATTTTTTCTTTCATCATTTAAATGTTCCTTTCTATAATAGCCTGAAGTCTTCCAGTTTTGTGGACATTCACACAAAGACCAGTCACTAGTCATGCAGCTACACAACATTTGACCACTGGATTTACTAAAATCACTTCAACATTCTTCATCTCAAATGGAACAACTGATGAACATTCATTTTTAATTTTAATAATCACTCAGTGGGTTACTTAACCATGCATTAATGTGTCTTTGTAAGGCTTTTAACTTACGTTATCTTATTTACATGTAATGCAGGGATTTCATCTGAACACCTAACATTTACTTGAAGTAGCCCTGAGAGTTAAAAATAAAAAGATAAAATATTATGGGCCACATTTGCATGTTCACGGTTCTGACATCGCTTATTGGACACATGACATGCAGGTGAACAAATAAAATTTCATAATTTAGTAAGCATTTACTTTGATCTTGTTTTGAACTGATTTATTTACATTTTTATGATTTAATATCAACTTTTCATTGAAATCACAAACACCCTGCATCTCCTTTACAAAGCCCAGTTTGGGAAAACACCACAATGTAATGTTTAATGTACTTCATGATGTTAATTACAATGAACGGAATATATTTCTGACTCTTTGTATTTTTATATCAATATCGTACAAGACTATCCTAACTAACTCAATGTGATAAACGAGTCAGTTCAAAAGTAATCTAAAAGTAAATCTGATTTTATTAGCTAAAGTATGCCGTCATGAAAAACCCCAGCAAAATTGTGAAATGATTGCAGTTTAAAATAACTATTTCTAACAACAACAACCACATTTATAAAGCACATTAAAACAATATAAATGGATCCAAAGTGCTGTACAGTGTCCACAAGCTGAAATACACAATAAAACAAACTACAATCTCCAAAAGCTAAAGAATAAAACTATGATTTAAGAGTAGACTTAAAAATATTCAATAAAGTAGACCAAAAAAGGTCTCGATCAGCCTTTGATTCTCAGCAACACCGTGGCACAGTTAAAAGCAGGACAATAACACACAATGAGATCACCAATATAGCTTGTTGCACAGCCAGACAACGCCTTGTATACAAACATTGGAATTTCAAAATTAACCCTGAATTTAACGGGAAGCCTGTGAAGGGTTGCTAAAACAGGGCAGATATGGTCCCTCTTTTTAGACCCAGTCAGAAGTCTTGCAGCAGCTTTTTCAACAACTTGCAATCTTAAGATTGAAGGAGACCAGGGGGCTGTTCCATAAAACAAGTTTACCAAATAAGCCATGGTTGTTTTAGTTAGTCTGACTTATAAAGCAAATGTACCATATCTTAAGAACTGTAGCAACTTATTCTGGTAAACTATTGTGCCCAAGATTTAATGACATTTTTAAAGATATATAAAAACATTTGAACAGTTGCTACTTGGTATTTACTCTGTAATGTTCTACTAATAACCATAAATGTACAGCTGCCATAAACCCAATCTAAAATTGCTCTTTAAAGCATTAAAAATACTAAATTAAAGTTAAAATCACTAAATGAAATAAAAATAAGAATAAATAGACAACAGACTACATTATAACTGATAAGCAGAATACACTAACTAATTTGAGCCAATAATTAGGGTTGTATTAGCTAGCTTACATTTGATTTATAGTTACTGATATTACAAAAATACACGTATTTGTAGGTTTAAAATGTGTTTAAAGTCCAAAAACAAATACTTTAGCAAAATTAATATTTTTCTCAATCATGTCTATTTAGCACTCATTCACTCCTGACAGCAAAATGGATAGACTGTATTTGCATGACTTTTTTAACATTTACAGGAGAAGAATATAACTTTGACATGTCAGTTATGCACTGGGGAAAACAATGTCTCAAGGCATAAAACACCACAAATATATTCACTGTTTGCACAGGCGTGCACATCAAATTCTCAACTCACTGAACATGGGTTAAATTAGTGAGATTTTGTGAACTTAAATTGTCATTTATGGAACTTCTTTATCCTCAATTGATTTGTTAGGTTATTTAAATTCAGGCTTTGCACTTCAATCCTGTTTTTCTTATTGTCTTTTATGAAACAGCCCCCAAAATGAAGACAATCCAATCGTGAAGTGACAAGTGCATAAATCACAACTTCCAAATCTTTACCTGAAAGAAGCTTCAAGTGTGCAACAGACCTCAAATGGAAGAAGTCTCCTCTAACAACAGCACCAATTAGTTAAAAAATAGTGAAGAATCAAAGATCACTCCAAGGTCTTTAATTTGTTTATGTGCACTGGACCTGGGCTTCCAGAGCGGAGGAGGAATTTATACTGCAAACTACAATTAACCCCTCTGTTTTATCCTCATTTAGCTGCAAAAAATAATGTCATCCATTTCTTCAACATCAACAATTCCATAACACATCGAATGAAACCGTGGTGTCAAGCCTTACTGGAATATAAAACTGTGAATCATGCACATAAGTGATATTAAATAAATTTGTTTGCTAAATGTGTGTGAAGGGAAGCATATAAAGGAAAACAAAGTTCCCAAAATGGACCCCTGAGGCACACCATACAAGATGAAGAAAAATTTACCCTAAATTTTCCTAAATTTACAGAAAAAGCCCTATTCTCAAGATAAGCAAACCACTGTAATGCGGTGCCTCGGATATACATTCAAGTCATTCAAGAAAAACCTCATGTCAGTGGTATATCCAATCCTATCTGGAATGCTGGATTACTGTCAATCTTCAAACAACTGAAAACTCATCTCTTTCGACACTACTTAAATTCATCCTAACCCCCCCCCAAAAAAAAATCTATTTTTTCCCTCGCTAGCTTGTACTTATTTGAACAATGCCTGAGACTTGTTACGAGTACTTCCTCAGTCTGTTTGCCTCTTCAAGATGAACCGCTTTATGTATTCCCAATTGTAAGTCGCTTTGGATAGAAGCGTCTGCAAAATGACTAAATGTATAAAATGCCACGCTCTGGTCCAACAAAGCCAGCACAACACAATTTGTAACCCTCGACAGAGCTGACTCAGTGCTACGTAATTATCTAAAACAAGACTGGAAAATATTAAAAGAATCCAAATAAGACTGAAGCTGTAAAAACACTACTTTCTCCAAAAGCTTAGTAATAGAAGGCAATTTAAAGATCGGACGATAGTTACTGCACACTGCTGGATCGAGATTTTTTTTCCAACAAAAGTTGCACAATTGCATGTTTAAAACTGGCTGGAACAACACCATTGACTAAAGCACTGTTAACTATAGCCATTATCACAGGACTAATAACAGAAAAAATTATATTTGACAATGCATTTCATGAACATGATCTCAGTGCTTCTTTTTATTGACAACAACATGCAGTTATTTAAACAGGGCCAATTTGCTGCCCTAGGCAAGATTTTACCCGGTGCCCCTTGCCTCACATTATGAATATTAACCAACAATGAGCAACACATTTGTAACAGTATATATTATTTTTGTTATTGTTAGTTATTGACAATTAACCTTATTTTAAATTGTTGCAGTGAAACTATAAAAATGTAGTCACTTTATAAATTAAACATCAAGAATAATTACATCTGGTATTCCTGCACAAAACTGTATTAGCATACAGTAGGATACTGTTTAATCTTCAAAATAAATTTGAAAAGCGTTTGATTTCCAGTAGATGGCAGCAATGTTCTACTATCCCATTCTAATGTTTTCACCCTGAATTATAGCCTACTGAGAAACGTACAATAAATCCCCAAAAACTACACAACTGTAGCGTAAAAATGTGATTAAAACATGTCATGTTACACGAAAAATTACACTTATGTTACAAAATCTTGGATCTCTGGAACTCCAGAATTTAGTGTTTGGTAACTATTCATTTTATGTATATTTCTGCTGAAGGGCACAGGTAGCTAAATATGTCATTTATTATAATGGGTTTGTGTGAAGATTGTTTTAAGTTCACTTAAATTGGAAGTTAAGTCTAATGTTAAAATTGATAGCTCTCAATTATACTGTAG
This sequence comes from Aspiorhynchus laticeps, assembly GCA_023376895.1. Taxonomy (NCBI): domain Eukaryota; kingdom Metazoa; phylum Chordata; class Actinopteri; order Cypriniformes; family Cyprinidae; genus Aspiorhynchus; species Aspiorhynchus laticeps. The sequence goes on from CM041815.1 coordinate 31,502,442, forward strand.
TGCTGAATGGCTACAGTCAATGGTTAAATATTAAGGGGACATCAGTAGTATTGATAGTGATGCTGGCCTTCAATCATAAAAAAGATGCCATTAAAGAAATATTATTAAAAATATATTGCCTTTATGTTGTTTGTGCATTGTACATTTGAAGACTGAATGCGAAATTATAGCAATATAAAAGTATATTTAAAAACTTTAATGTTAGGTGGGATTAATCAAGATTAATTTTAGAAAAAAATTGTGATTAATTCGTTGTTTTTTTATCGATTGACAGCACTAATATTTATATTAAAGTATTTGGTAATTTTATAATTAAAGCCTTTTTAATGTTTTTAAATGGTTGTATTTGTGTTTCACTGCTGAATTACTTTTAGCAGTTTCTGGGCCTGACCTGGGCCACATAAAATAATAGAAGGCACTCTACAGCAGGGATAGGCAACTTCAGTCCTGGAGGGCCGGTGTCCTGCAGAGTTTAGCTCCAACCCTACTCAAACACACCTGCCTGTAACTTTCTAGTGATCTTGAAGAAATTGATTAGCTTCTTCAGGTGTGTTTGATTAGGGTTGGAGCTAAACTCTGCAGGACACCGGCCCTCCAGGACCGAAGTTGCCTATCCCTGCTCTACAGTATGCGGGCCAGATCTGGGCCACGTCAATAAATAAGTCATTTTACAGGGCGTGGGCCGCATCTGGGCCAGAGGAAATAGTTTGAGTCGGTTTTCAGTGTGTGGGCCAGTTTTGGGCCGCGGTGAAGCAAGGTTGTGGCCCAGAGGTGGGACAGACAAATTATCAATCAGTTCTGGGCCACTAAATGAAAGCACTTTCTCTGTGGTGTTCCTAAAAATCACAGCAATACACGCACACTTTCTCAAACTGACTGACCTTTTAGGACCAAACACAGATGAGAATAAACATCTGCTTAAATCAGCTTCATTAAGAGCCTTTGACCAGCGACAAACACACTTCACTAAACAAAAGCACAATTATTCTGAATAACTGCAGAACTACAACCAAGAGAGGAAACATTCAACACACATTGTTTTACCATCTTTCAACGCTTTATAATGACTCAAACAACCAACATATACATCTAGAAACTGTGTTCACAAGCGCAGCACTTACCCGCATCAGCTGGACCCGAGTGTTCTTCTTCTGTTGGCATCCAGCTTGAGAAACCAGAGTGAATGTGGAATGAGCTTTTATACCTGAGCTGCGGTGCATCATGGGAAATGGGAGAAACCAAGTGGTGGTGGTGGTGGGGGGGGTTATGTTAATTGACCAAATAACTGAATCTAGTGTTCATATAAACTTTATATTATAATTTTATTAATAGACATTTATAAATATCTCTGCATTGTCAAACCGTTTAATTAAAAAAAATTAATAAAATAAAAATCACAAAAACAAACACACTTTGGTTTCTCCCATTTACCATGATGCACCGCAGCACAGGTATAAAAGCTCATTCCACATTCACTCTGGTTTCTCAAGCTGGATGCCAACAGAAGAAGAACACTCGGGTCCAGCTGATGCGGGTAAGTGCTGCGCTTGTGAACACAGTTTCTAGATGTATATGTTGGTTGTTTGAGTCATTATAAAGCGTTGAAAGATGGTAAAACAATGTGTGTTGTATGTTTCCTCTCTTGGTTGTAGTTCTGCAGTTATTCAGAATAATTGTGCTTTTGTTTAGTGAAGTGTGTTTGTCGCTGATCAAAGGCTCTTAATGAAGCTGATTTAAGCAGATGTTTATTCTCATCTGTGTTTGGTCGTAAAAGGTCAGTCAGTTTGAGAAAGTGTGCGTGTATTGCTGTGATTTTTAGGAACACCACAGAGAAAGTGCTTTCATTTAGTGGCCCAGAACTGATTGATAATTTGTCTGTCCCACCTCTGGGCCACAACCTTGCTTCACCGCGGCCCAAAACTGGCCCACACACTGAAAACCGACTCAAACTATTTCCTCTGGCCCAGATGCGGCCCACGCCCTGTAAAATGACTTATTTATTGACGTGGCCCAGATCTGGCCCGCATACTGTAGAGCAGGGATAGGCAACTTCGGTCCTGGAGGGCCGGTGTCCTGCAGAGTTTAGCTCCAACCCTAATCAAACACACCTGAAGAAGCTAATCAATTTCTTCAAGATCACCAGAAAGTTACAGGCAGGTGTGTTTGAGTAGGGTTGGAGCTAAACTCTGCAGGACACCGGCCTCCAGGACTGAAGTTGCCTATCCCTGCTGTAGAGTGCCTTCTATTATTTTATGTGGCCCAGGTCAGGCCCAGACACTTTAAGCCAGATCTGGCTGAGACTCGGCTTGGTCCCAGGCCCAAATGTGGCCCAGAAACTGCTAAATGTAATTCAGCAGTGAAACACAAATACAACCATTTAAAAACATTAAAACGGCTTTAATTATAAAATTACCAAATACTTTAATATAAATATTAGTGCTGTCAATCGATAAAAAAACAACGAATTAATCGCAATTTTTTTCTAAAATTAATCTTGATTAATCCCACCTAACGTTAAAGTTTTTAAATATACTTTTATATTGCTATAATTTCACATTCAATCTTCAAATGTACAATGCACAAACAACATAAAGGCAATATATTTTTAATAATATTTCTTTAATGGCATCTTTTTTATGATTGAAGGCCAGCATCACTATCAATACTACTGATGTCCCCTTAATATTTAACCATTGACTGTAGCCATTCAGCACTACAGTATAATTGAGAGCTATCAATTTTAACATTAGACTTAACTTCCAATTTAAGTGAACTTAAAACAATCTTCACACAAACCCATTATAATAAATGACATATTTAGCTACCTGTGCCCTTCAGCAGAAATATACATAAAATGAATAGTTACCAAACACTAAATTCTGGAGTTCCAGAGATCCAAGATTTTGTAACATAAGTGTAATTTTTCGTGTAACATGACATGTTTTAATCACATTTTTACGCTAAAGTTGTGTAGTTTTTGGGGATTTATTGTACGCTTCTCAGTAGGCTATAATTCAGGGTGAAAACATTAGAATGGGATAGTAGAACATTGCTGCCATCTACTGGAAATCAAACGCTTTTCAAATTTATTTTGAAGATTAAACAGTAGCCTACTGTATGCTAATACAGTTTTGTGCAGGAATACCAGATGTAATTATTCTTGATGTTTAATTGTTTAATTTATAAAGTGACTAAATTTTTATAGTTTCACTGCAACAATTTAAAGTAAGGTTAATTGTCAATAACTAACACTAACAAAAATAATAAATACTGTTACAAATGTGTTGCTCATTGTTGGTTAATATTCATAATGTGAGGCAAGGGGCACCGGGTAAAATCTTGCCTAGGGCAGCAAATTGGCCCTGTTTAAATAACTGCATGTTGTTGTCAATAAAAAGAAGCACTGAGATCTTCCTGCATGTTTCTTCTAAGAAACAGCAACAACTCCATCAACATTCATAAATGTTAGTATTGTAATAAGACTATAATAATGTTAATAATAATTACCCTGCAACAGCTGTATACATTTATTATAACATTCACACAGTGTTCAAATTGGGATCTGTAATATATTCTAATGATTTAAAAGAAGTCTCTTCTGCTCAGCAAGACTGCATTTATTTGTACAGTAAAAAATGCATGCCTGATTCAAGAAGGGTCTCAAAAATGGCCAAAAAATATTATTTTTAATAACCTATTCATTTTAAGTTAAATTGTGCTTTGGTATAATGTCTGATAGAATGTTACAAAATGTTCAGTGTTAAGTAAATATTTTTAAATTGTTTTGTAGTTGAGTTTTTTTTAATTTGAAAAGCAGGACAAAACGGTAAAAAGCACATTTTGGCTATTTGATTTATGCAATGGTGGAAACAAATGGCAAAATAGGCCTACATTGGGGGGGGGGGGGTGTTCGGTATTCGGCCTTCAGCCCAGTGTCTCATTTTGTTCTGCTTTGGCCAAGAATTTATTTCTGTGCATCCCTACTATATTTCTCTTTATAAGCCTGTTTCTCTTGATGAATATCTAGCACGCTTTAATGCCAATTAAAACATTAACTCCTTTGTAAACAAAAGTTATCTCTAAGTTGTGCACTATAAATTTCTATACCAAATACATATTAAAAACAGTTTGTATTGTCTTTTTCAGTTAATACTGCATGCAAGTTAAAATTAGAGCAAAGGTGCATAAAATCCAGTAAACATTGACACAATGCTGTATGATGGAATAAAATAAAATGTAATACTGTTGTAACCACTAGACGCCTGTATTTCCATTTCCCTATCAGTAAATCAGTAGATTTTTCAGCTTTTTTTTGAAAGAAGCTTTATGCTCTTCAAGGCTGTATTGGTTTTTTCTGGGGTTTTTTTTGTCAAAATTACTGTAAAAATGTAATAGCCTATTGTGATTTTCTGTTTTAATATACTGTAAAATATAATTTATTGCTGTGATCAAAGCTGAAATGTATTAATAGTCCTATGAAACATAATTATATATTTGTTTTTAAATCTCAAGGGTACTTCCAGTAAATATATTAGGTGAAAGAGGTTCGGATGACAAAGTTTGGGAATCTCTGCATTATATGTAAATAAGAAATAATGTGAAAACCAAGTGTAAAATCAAATAAAAATGAATGTTCATCAGAAGTTGATGTAATGTTGTTCAAAGCTGAATTTTCATCATCATTACTCCAGTATTCAGTGTCACATGATCCTTCAGAAATCATTCTAATATGCTGATTAATATCAGGGTTGTTAACTGATGGGCTGCTTCATAATAAAAAAAAATAATAAATTTAACGTGATACTTTTTCAGAAATCTTTGAATAAAAAATAAAGAACAGCATTTAGTCAAATGTCTATTTTTTTCTATTAGTCCTGTGGCAATGGCTATAGTTAACAGTGCTTTAGTCAATGGTGTTGTTCCAGCCAGTTTTAAACATGCAATTGTGCAACTTTTGTTGGAAAAAATATCTCGATCCAGCAGTGTGCAGTAACTATCGTCCGATCTTTAAATTTCCTTCTATTACTAAGCTTTTGGAGAAAGTAGTGTTTTTACAGCTTCAGTCTTATTTGGATTCTTTTAATATTTTCCAGTCTGGTTTTAGATAATTACGTAGCACTGAGTCAGCTCTGTCGAGGGTTACAAATTGTGTTGTGCTGGTTTTGTTGGACCGGAGCGTGGCATTTTATACATTTAGTCATTTTGCAGACGCTTTTATCCAAAGCGGCTTACAATTGGGGGGGGGGGGGGGGGGGGGGGTTAGGATGAATTTAAGTAGTGTCGAAAGAGATGAGTTTTCAGTTGTTGTTTGAAGATTGACAGTAATCCAGCATTCCAGATAGGATTGGATATACCACTGACATGAGGTTTTTCTTGAATGACTTGAATGTATATCCGAGGCACCGCATTACAGTGGTTTGCTTATCTTGAGAATAGGGCTTTTTCTGTAAATTTAGGAAAATTTTTCTTCATCTTGTATGGTGTGCCTCAGGGGTCCATTTTGGGAACTTTGTTTTCCCTTTATATGCTTCCCTTCGCCCACATTTAGCAAAAAATAAATTTAATATCACTTATGTGGATGATTCACAGTTTTATATTCCAGTAAGGCTTGACACCACGGTTTCATTCGATGTGTTATGGAATTGTTGATGTTGAAGAAATGGATGACATTATTTTTTGCAGCTAAATGAGGATAAAACAGAGGGGTTAATTGTAGTTTGCAGTATAAATTCCTCCTCCGCTCTGGAAGCCCAGGTCCAGTGCACATAAACAAATTAAAGACCTTGGAGTGATCTTTGATTCTTCACTATTTTTTAACTAATTGGTGCTGTTGTTAGAGGAGACTTCTTCCATTTGAGGTCTGTTGCACACTTGAAGCTTCTTTCAGGTAAAGATTTGGAAGTTGTGATTTATGCACTTGTCACTTCACGATTGGATTGCCTTCATTTTGGGGGCTGTTTCATAAAAGACAATAAGAAAAACAGGGATTGAAGTGCAAAGCCTGAATTGAAATAACCTAACAAATCAATTGGGGATAAAGAAGTTCCATAAATGACAATTTAAGTTCACAATCTCACTAATTTAACCCATGTTCAGTGAGTTGAGATAATTTGATGTGCACGCCTGTGCAAACAGTGAATATATTTGTGGTGTTTAATGCCTTTGAGACATTGTTTTCCCCAGTGCATAACTGACATGTCAAAGTTATATTCTTCTCCTGTAAATGTTAAAAAAGTCATGCAAATACAGTCTATCCATTTTGCTGTCAGGAGTGAATGAGTGCTAAATAGACATGATTGAGAAAACTATTAATTTTGCTAAAGTATTTGTTTTTGGACTTTAAACACATTTTAAACCTACAAATACATGCATTTTTGTAATATCAGTAACTATAAATCAAATATAAGCTAGCTAATACAACCCTAATTATGGCTCAAATTAGTTAGTGTATTCTGCTTATTAGTTATAATGTAGTCTGTTGTCTATTTATTCTTATTTTTATTTCATTTAGTGATTTTAACTTTTAATTTAGTGTTTTTAATGCTTTAAAGAGCAATTTTAGATTGTAATGTTCTACTAATAACCATAAATGTACAGCTGCCATAAACCCAGAGTAAATACCAAGTAGCAACTTTTTTATATAAAAAAATGTTTTTATATATCTTTAAAAAATGTAATTAAATCTTGGGCACAATAGTTTACCAGAATAAGTTGCTACAGTTCTTAAGCTATAGCAAGCTATAGCTATATTGGTGATCTCATTGTGTGTTATTGTCCTGCTTTTAACTGTGCCACGGTGTTGCTGAGAATCAAAGGCTGATCGGACCTTTTTTGGTCTACTTTATTGAATATTTTTAAGTCTACTCTTAAATCATAGTTTTATTCTTTAGCTTTTGGAGATTGTAGTTTGTTTTATTGTGGATTTCAGCTTGTGGACACTGTACAGCACTTTGGATCCATTTATATTGTTTTAATGTGCTTTATAAATGTGGTTGTTGTTGTTAGAAATAGTTATTTTAAATTGCAATCATTTCACAATTTTGCTGGGGTTTTTCATGACGGCATACTTTAGCTAATAAAATCATTTTACTTTTAGATTACTTTTGAACTGACTCGTTTATCACATTGAGTTAGTTAGGATAGTCTTGTACGATATTGATATAAAAATACAAAGAGTCAGAAATATATTCCGTTCATTGTAATTAACATCATGAAGTACATTAAACATTACATTGTGGTGTTTTCCCAAACTGGACTCTGTAAAGGAGATGCAGGGTGTTCGTGATTTCAATGAAAAGTTGATATTAAATCATAAAAATGTAAATAAATCAGTTCAAAACAAGATCAAAGTAAATGCTTACTAAATTATGAAATTTTTATTTGTTCACCTGCATGTCATGTGTCCAATAAGCGATGTCAGAGAACCGTGAACATGCAAATGTGGCCCATAATATTTTCTTTTTATTTTTAACTCTCAGGGCTACTTCAAGTAAATGTTAGGTGTTCAGATGAAATCCCTGCATTACATGTAAATAAGATAACGTAAGTTAAAAGCCTTACAAAGACACATTAATGCATGGTTAAATAACCCACTGAGTGATTATTAAAATTAAAAATGAATGTTCATCAGTTGTTCCATTTGAGATGAAGAATGTTGAAGTGATTTTAGTAAATCCAGTGGTCAAATGTTGTGTAGCTGCATGACTAGTGACTGGTCTTTGTGTGAATGGCCACAAAACTGGAAGACTTCAGGCTATTATAGAAAGGAACATTTAAATGATGAAAGAAAAAAATATGGAGAATCAATAAATTATGAATACGTTATTGCTGTTGTGTTAATATGTAATCAAAAAAGTAACTAGTCTGATAACGAGTATTTTAAAAGGTAATTTAATCTAATTACACTTTTTTTTTTTTTTTTTTTTTTGTGGAAACTGTTGATGCATTTTATTTTTCAGAAGTCATTCAAAAGAACAGCATTGTTTGAAATAGAAATCTTTTCTTACATTATGAATGTGTTTACTGCTACTTTAGACCAATTTAATGTCCTTGCTGAATAAAAGCTTTTATTATTACCCCAAAGCTCTGAATGGAATCACTACAGTTTCCACAAATATTGTGCAGCACAGCTGTTTTCAACATTGATATTAACCCTATGGTTGTGTTCGGGTCAAATTGACCCGAAAAAGATTTTCTTTTTCCCGAAAATACTAGTTAACGTTATCGCATTGGACTCAAACTTACTGACATTGTGCACATAGGGTATAAGTACTTCTCACTAATTTTTTTTAGAATTTTCTTAATTTTTTGTGGGTTTTATTTCACCTAGTCACACTTGTTGTGTTCCCGGTCAAAAATGACCGGACTCCAAACAACTGCTTATAAATCTGTCATTATGCTATATTATCACTAAATTTTGGATTCATTCTTTTTGTTAACTTGTTTTCTTTCATTTAGGACTGGTTTTGTGTTTCTATTTGCATCTGCTTAATCGTAGGCCTCATTTATCTGAGAGTAGGCTCCTCATTTTTTGAGTGAAAAAATCTTTTATGAATTTTCACAATATTAAACAAAAAATTATAAAAATTTCCACTTTCTCACACTAGTGTACGTTAATGATTAATCAGGAAGTTTGCTTTTAAATGCTTTTATTTTGTACAAAATTGCAAAAAGTCACACTTGTGGTGTTCCCGGTCAAAAATAACCGGACTCCGATCAATTGCTTATAAATCTGTCATTATGCTATATTATCACCAAATATTGGATTCAATCTTTTTGTTAACTTGTTTTCTTTCATTTAGGACTGGTTTTGTGTTTCTATTTGCATCTGCTTAATCGTAGGCCTCATTTATCTGAGAGTAGGCACCTCATTTTTTGAGTGAAAAAAGCATTTTTTTATGAATAATTTTTACAATATGAGATAAAAAATTATGAAAATTGGCACTGTTTATCACACTAGTGTGCTTTAATGTTTAATCAAGAAGTTTGCTTTTAAATGCTTTTATTTTGTACAAAATTGCACAATGTCACACTTGTCAAAAATGGCCGGCCATTGAAAGTGAATGGGGAAGAATGAAAGTAAGAGAAACAACTAGTGTTCAGGAGAATGTTGTGCTTGCAAACATAAAGGCCTTGGACCTGTGCGTGTGTGGATGCATGTATACTCACGCTATCACACTCACACACACACACACACACACACACACACACACACACACACACACACACACACACATCTATGCATACAAACTATTGTGAGTATTACACCTATTTCATCCTACCCTGAACCGTATGCAATATGCTTTTATGAATCTGATATTATAACTCTTTCTCTCTCTCACACACACACACACACACACACACACACACACACACATACATATTCAAACTGCCTTGTCTTTGGCCTGCATTGACTTCAAAATAATATTGTTTTTCCATCCTTCGACCAGAACGTTACATCAACTTCAGCTGGGTCCTCGAAATCAGAAGATTGCTCCACTTCAGTTGTTGCAAGGTTTTCAGCTTGTTCAGTGATGTTTTCCTCTTCCAATATATCTTGCAATGCATCTTCATTGTAAGATTCATCCTTAGTTGTCCCTTCCTCATGTGAATGACAAGCAAGGCACTGTGAGGCATTTGTATACTCTAGCATTTATTTGTAAACTTTCGTCTACTCTGTGAGAACACGAAAGCCTCAACCTATTGTCATAATGTTTTGTCTAGAATATGTGGTGAAAGAAAAGATTATTTTGAAGTCAATGCAGGATAAAGACAAGGCAGTTTGAGCATATGGTGTGTGTGTGTGTGTGTGAGAGAGAGAGTTATAATAACAGATTCATAAAAGCATATTGCATGCAGTTCAGGGTAGGATGAAATAGGTGTCATTCCAACCCATCTCATGGCAATTCGTACATTTTACGAGTTGCCAATTCATATGAATTTGTACGAAGGACCTACACCTAACTCTGCCGTTAAACCTACCCGTCGCTGGGGTTTAGACAAATCGTACTAAATCGTACGAGTGAGGTCATACGAATTAGCCACCTCGTAAAATATACGAATTGCCGTGAGATAGCGTTGGTAATTCCAGCCCGATCTCACGGCAATTCGTACATATTTTATGAGGTGGCTAATTCATAGGAATTCATACGATTTTTGCTAAATTGTACGTATTTTACGAGTTGCCAATTCGTATGAATTAGTACGAATGACCTACACCTAACCCCGCCCCTAAACCTACCCGTCACTGGGGTTTAGACAAATCTTACTAAATCGTACGAGTGAGGTAATACGAATTCGTACGAATTAGCCACCTCGTAAAATACGTACGAGTTGCCGTGAGATAGCGTTGGTAATTCTCACAATAGTTTGTATGCATAGATGTGTGTGTGTGTGTGTGTGTGAGAGTGTGAGTATACATGCATCCACACACGCACCGGTCCAAGGCCTTTATGTTTGCAAGCACAACATTCTCCTGAACACTAGTTGTTTCTCTTAAGCCCCTTTCACACAGAGATTCCGGAAAATACACGGGTAATGTGTTCCGGCATTTGTTCCCGGATCGTCAGATTTGCTGCATTCACACTGCCAGTGATTTTCTGGAATCTGTGCATGCATTCACACACAACCCGTAAAGATCCCGTAAAGACACGTGACCTTTCATGTGACGTGTATAATGCGCGCTCACCATTTCACTAAACTGGAGAATGATTTCAGCTTCAGCGCTGATAGTGAGGAGCTCCCTGATCGCTGCTTCATTCTAGTTTACACATTTTTCGTCGTGTGAACGTTGATCTGCCTTCAAAACACCCGGTAAAACTGTCGAACGATAAAGTGCGTCATCACTACCACACACTCGTTACGGCATTGATCCGGCTTTTGTTCACACAGCGCTCGTTCTGGGACTAAACCCGGCAATGTTACTAGGTCCCCAACCCGGGATCAATCCCGGAATTAATCCCGGGACGTGTTTGCGTTCACACAGAAGGCACTCCGGCAATTTTCTGGCAATTTTCCGGGACCAACGTGCAGTGTGAAAGGGGCTTTACTTTCATTCTTCCCCATTCACTTTCAATGGCCGGCCATTTTTGACAAGTGTGACTTTGTGCAATTTTGTACAAAATAAAAAGCATTTAAAAGCAAACTTCTTGATTAAACATTAAAGCACACTAGTCAAGTCAAGTCACCTTTATTTATATAGCGCTTTTTACAATACAGATTGTGTCAAAGCATTTAACAGTATCAAGTTGGAGGATAGAGTGTCAGTAATGTATAATAAGATTAAACACTCAATTTTCAGTTAAAGGCATTTCATTATTGAATTCAAAGATGTCATTGTCTAGCTAAGTTTAGTATAAATAATATCTATGAAATTAAATTGACGATAATTGCTAGAAATTAAGTGTCCCCGACTGAGCAAGCCAGAGGCGACAGCGGCAAGGAACCAAAACTCCCTCTGTGACAGAGTGGAGAAAAAAAAACCTTGGGAGAAACCAGGCTCAGTCGGGGGCCAGTTCTCCTCTGGCCAGGATATTATTGTTTATTTATTGTTTTAATTAAAACTTTAAATGTATTATATTTCTATTTTAATATTGTTGCAATTTCTAACAATAATAGTATTATGTAGTTAGGTATTTTATTATATTTTTATTTATTTGTTTTATTTTTAGTCTTATTGTATTTTAAGTCGAGGTCTTCACTGGGATTATGTCCCCGGGGCTCATCCAGGGGTCCGGCCTCCGCCGACAATCTGGGCCGCAGTCATCATCTCCCGGCGCCAATCCACCATCTGATCCGGACACGGACTGAGAAACAGAATAAGATAGGAACAGACTAATATTAGAGTAGATGTCCATATTTTTATGATGTAACAAGTACATCGTGTGTTATGGGAAGTGTTCCCGGTTCTGGTTGATCTAATTAATGCAGCCTAACAATCCTTTAACAGATTTGAATAATAGAAGTGTATTAGTGTGTTATGTGTACGCCAGGTTAAAGAGATGGGTCTTTAATCTAGATTTAAACTGACAGAGTGTGTCTGCCTCCCGAACAGTGTTTGGTAGATTGTTCCAGAGTTTGGGCGCTAAATAGGAAAAAGATCTGCCGCCCGCAGTTGATTTTGATATTCTAGGTATTATCAAATGGCCAGAGTTTTGAGAACGCAGTGGACGTGAAGGACTATAATGCGATAAGAGCTCGCTCAAGTACTGAGGAGCTAAACCATTCAGGGCTTTATAAGTCATTAACAAGATTTTAAAATCTATACGATGTTTAGTAGGGAGCCAGTGCAGTGTTGACAGAACCGGGCTAATGTGCTCATACTTCTGGTTCTAGTAAGAACTCTAGCTGCTGTGTTTTGAACCATCTGTAATTTGTTTATTAAGCGTGCAGAACAACCACCCAATAAAGCATTACAATAATCTAACCTTGAGGTCATAAACGCATGAATTAATATTTCTGCATTTGACATTGAGAGCATAGGTCTCAGTTTAGATATATTTTTAAGATGAAAAAATGCAGTTCTACAAATGCTAGAAACGTGGCTGTCAAAGGAGAGATTACTATTAAATAGCACACCTAGGTTCCTGACTGATGACGAAGAATTAGTGTGATAAACAGTGCCAATTTTCATAATTTTTTCTCATATTGTGAAAATTATTCATAAAAAAAATTTTCACTCAAAAAAGGAGGTGCCTACTTTCGGATAAATGAGGCCTACGATTAAGCAGATGCAAATAGAAACACAAAACCAGTCCTAAATGAAAGAAAACAAGTTAACAAAAAGATTGAATCCAATATTTAGTGATAATATAGCATAATGACAGATTTATAAGCAGTTGTTTGGAGTCCGGTCATTTTTGACCGGGAACACAACGAGAGTGACAGGAGTCCGAACACAACCAGAGGGTTAATAAAAATGTTTCTTGAGCAGCAAATCAGCATATTATAATGATTTCTGAAGGATCTGTAAGGAACTTACAGGATGCTGCTTTCTCAAGAGCGCATCGCAAAAATGACCCGAAATTCTGCATAGGCTCTATGCTGTTAATTGTTGCATGTTTGTTTTCTTTTATTTTGTGAGTTAATTATTTAGAAAAATATAATTTGCTTATGGGCCTATTTCTTTCTTTTATATATAGGCTAATATGTTCTCCGTTCGCAGAAGCGCTGCGGGTGCATGTGAATCCTCATGTTCATGTTGTTTATGCTGCTTTTTGCATGTATAAAAATCTAGCCTATAATTTACGCAATGGGAGAAATTATGTATGGAAACAGCTCAAGGGCCAGTTGTTTTGCGATGCACCAAAACTTATGCGACAAATCGTTTTTTTTAGGGATGATGCCATCACGCACACCATTTTATCGGTAAAAGGCCAGTTGGATGGAAACAAGCTGTAGACAGCAAATTTCGCAAAGTTTTTTTAACGCATAGTTTGTTTATGCTGATGAGAGAACTTGTGAATGCATACTCGTCAGAATTCAGTCAATGAGCAGACACACTGAGCAACTCCGGAGTCAAAACTCATCACCAAACACAAATGACTTGTACACACACTATATGGGCAAAAGTACTGGGACACCCCCGTCTTTAGAACAGATGCACTTCCAAATCTGTGGCAACAACGATGGGAACATAATTCATGTATTTAAAAATTGTATTTCATCTCTGTAGCAACAGCTTTGGAAGTGTCTAAAATGACTGAACCCATATGTACAAGTCATTGGTGTTTGGTGAAGAGTTTTTGTCTCAAGGTCTGCATTTACAGTCACACCAGAGGTGTTAAACTGGGATTAGGACTTTGTTTTATGCAGACCAGTCAAGTTCTTCCACACTGACTGAATATAAAGTGTTACTTATTATTTTGTTCATTTGATCTTGAAACACTTGTTTACTTGATATTTTTGTGTTTTTTTTTTAAATAATAGTCTTTATTATAGATCTTTTACTAAAGAAATACATTTTAACCTGTTAGGAGAACAACGCTTTTTTTTTTTTTTTTTTTTTTTTTTTTTAAACTTACTAAATTATATATTGTGATAAAACCTACTGTGATAAAAGCTTCAACGACTATTGTGAAATTTTGATAGTCGCATGCTTAATGTACATACAATTTAATAGGACTATAAATAATTACATAATTGGTAGGGATGTGACGAGATCCTGTGGCACGAGATCTCACGAGATCTGATGTGTCTCGCGAGAACGTGACGATATCCTAGCTAAATATTTTTCCAATTAAATATTGCACTTGTGATCTTGATTCAAACACCCACGCGATCTTATTCCTGAATGACAACGATTCAGCTATGTCTATTAAGACTGTTTCACATCGTGAGTGTCAGTGGATCGTGAGAAGCACGTTTTGTCGCTGCCCATGTTGATGAATCAGAGGGTCGGCCATCACGCTTCCGATGTGAATGCTGTCATTCACTGATATGGGCGGCAACAAAACATGCGCTGCTCAAGCTCCACTGACACTCGTGATGTGAAACAGGTGTTAAAGACATTCAAATCTGCATTCATGCTGCTGCTGATCCAGAAAGAGCAACACAAACAGTCTTTTCAACCACACATCATTATTTATGTTACAGACATTTAAATAACAGAAGTACTGGAATAAAAGTTTATAGTTTGGGTATAAACACTTATTGTCTACAGTAGCGATCAAAACGAAAGTATCTTAACACTTGTATTGTAACGCATATCATCTTCCGCCAGGAGCTAGCGACAACTCGTTTAAATGTATTTGACATTGAATCGTTCAGTCAGGACACTGTACAGCACTTTGGATCCATTTATATTGTTTTAATGTGCTTTATAAATGTGGTTGTTATTGTTAGAAATAGTTATTTTAAATTGCAATCATTTCACAATTTTGCTGGGGTTTTTCATGACGGCATACTTTAGCTAATAAAATCATTACTTTTAGATTACTTTTGAACTGACTCGTTTATCACATTGAGTTAGTTAGGATAGTCTTGTGCGATATTGATATAGAAATACAAAGAGTCAGAAATATATTCCGTTCATTGTAATTAACATCATGAAGTACATTAAACATTACATTGTGGTGTTTTCCCAAACTGGACTCTGTAAAGGAGATGCAGGGTGTTCGTGATTTCAATGAAAAGTTGATATTAAATCATAAAAATGTAAATAAATCAGTTCAAAACTAGATCAAAGTAAATGCTTACTAAATTATGAAATTTTATTTGTTCACCTGCATGTCATGTGTCCAATAAGCGATGTCAGAGAACCGTGAACATGCAAATGTGGCCCATAATATTTAATCTTTTTATTTTTAACTCTCAGGGCTACTTCAAGTAAATGTTAGGTGTTCAGATGAAATCCCTGCATTACATGTAAATAAGATAATGTAAGTTAAAAGCCTTACAAAGACACATTAATGCATGGTTAAATAACCCACTGAGTGATTATTAAAATTAAAAATGAATGTTCATCAGTTGTTCCATTTGAGATGAAGAATGTTGAAGTGATTTTAGTAAATCCAGTGGTCAAATGTTGTGTAGCTGCATGACTAGTGACTGGTCTTTGTGTGAATGTCCACAAAACTGGAAGACTTCAGGCTATTATAGAGAGGAACATTTAAATGATAAAAGAAAAAATATGGAGAATCAATAAATTATGAATACGTTATTGCTGTTGTGTTAATATGTAATCAAAAAAGTAACTAGTCTGATTACGAGTATTTTAAAAGGTAATTTAATCTAATTACACTTTTTTTTTTTTTGTGGAAACTGTTGATGCATTTTATTTTTCAGAAGTCATTCAAAAGAACAGCATTTGTTTGAAATAGAAATCTTTTCTTACATTATGAATGTGTTTACTGCTACTTTAGACCAATTTAATGTCCTTGCTGAATAAAAGCTTTTATTATTACCCCAAAGTTCTGAATGGAATCACTAGTTTCCACAAATATTGTGCAGCACAGCTGTTTTCAACATTGATATTAATAAAAATGTTTCTTGAGCAGCAAATCAGCATATTATAATGATTTCTGAAGGATCTGTAAGGAACTTACAGGATACAAACAGGATGCCACTTTCTCAAGAGCGCATCGCAAAAATGACCCGAAATTCTGCATAGGCTCTATGCTGTTAATTGTTGCATGTTTGTTTTCTTTTATTTTGTGAATTAATTATTTAGAAAAATATAATTTGCTTATGGGCCTATTTCTTTCTTTTATATATAGGCTAATATGTTCTCCGTTCGCAGAAGCGCTGCGGGTGCATGTGAATCCTCATGTTCATGTTGTTTATGCTGCTTTTTGCATGTATAAAATTAATCTAGCCTATAATTTACGCAATGGAAGAAATTATGTATGGAAACAGCTCAAGGGCCAGTTGTTTTGCGATACACCAAAATTTATGCGACAAATGTTTTTTTTAGGGATGATGCCATCACGCACACCATTTTATCGGTAAAAGGCCAGTTGGATGGAAACAAGCTGTAGACAGCAAATTTTGCAAAGTTTTTTTAACGCATAGTTTGTTTATGCTGATGAGAGAACTTGTGAATGCATACTCATCAGAATTCAGTCAATGAGCAGACACACTGAGCAACTCCGGAGTCAAAACTCATCACCAAACACCAATGACTTGTACACACACTATATGGGCAAAAGTATTGGCACCCCCGTCTTTAGAACAGAAAAATGCACTTCCAAATCTGTGGCAACAACAATGGGAACATAATTCATGTATTTAATAATTGTATTTAATCTCTGTAGCAACAGTTTTGTACGCGTCTAAAATGACTGAACCCATATGTACAAGTCATTGGTGTTTGGTGAAGAGTTTTTGGCTCAAGGTCTGCATTTACAGTCACACCAGAGGTGTTAAACTGGGATTAGGACTTGGTTTTATGCAGACCAGTCAAGTTCTTCCACACTGACTGAATAGTGTTATTTATTATTTTGTTCATTTGATCTTGAAACACTTGTTTACTTGATATTTTTGTGTTTTTTAAAAATAATAGTCTTTATTATAGATTTTTTACTAAAGAAATACATTTTAACCTGTTAGGAGAACAACGCTTTTTTTTCTTTTTTTTTAACTTACTAAATTATACATTGTGATATAACCTACTGTGATAAAAGCTTCAACGACTATTGTGAAATTTTGATAGTCACATGCCTAATGCACATACAACTTAATAGGACTACAAATAATTACATAATTGGTAGGGATGTGACGAGATCCTGTGGCACGAGATCTCACGAGATCTGATGTCACGCGAGAACGTGACGATATCCTCGCTAAATATTTTTACAATGTTTACATTAGAGCTGCACCATAAATCATTAAATATTGCACTTGTGATCTTGATTCAAACACCCACGCGATCTTATTCCTGAATGACAAAGATTCAGCTATGTCTATTAAGACTTTCACATCGTGAGTGTCAGTGGATCGTGAGAAGTACGTTTTGTCGCTGCCCATGTTGATGAATCAGAGGGTCGGTCATCACGCTTCCGATGTGAATGCTGTCATTCACTGATATGGGCGGCAACAAAACATGCGCTGCTCAAGCTCCACTGACACTCGTGATGTGAAACAGGTGTTAAAGACATTCAAATCTGCATTCATGCTGCTGCTGATCCAGAAAGAGCAACACAAACAGTCTTTTCAACCACACATCATTATTTATGTTACAGACATTTAAATAACAGAAGTACTGGAATAAAAGTTTATAGTTTGGGTATAAACACTTATTGTCTACAGTAGCGATCAAAATGAAAGTATCTTAACACTTGTATTGTAACGCTTATCATCTTACGCCAGGAGGTAGCGACAACTCGTTTAAATGTATTTGACATTGAATCGTTCAGTCAGGAGATTCCAATAGTGAAACAAGTCTTTACTAAGTGAGACACTGACTCCATTGAATTTTTATTGTTCAAATTAATATATATATATATATATATTTTAAAAGACTTAAACAATGAACATTTTGTCAGAACCATTAGTAAATTACGTTATTTTGTGAGAATCATGATGTTAAATTATAAAAAACAATTATTAAAAAGAAATTGTGATTCTCAATTTATCCAGAATCGTGCAGCTCTAGGTTACATGTTGTTTATTACTGCATATAATTAATTCAAAAAGAAGTTTAATTTCATAAAGTATAAGTTGATTTCAAAATGCACATACATTTTTTGCATTTTGTGTTTTTCAGTTGAATAAAATACTATTTTTCCCTATATATTTCATCATTGAGGATTTATTTTTTTTTAAGTCTAAATATCTCGTCTCGTTCTCGTGAACCCGGTCTCGTGTCTCGTAGGATAAGTGTCTCGTAACAACCCTAATAATTAGCCTATTAGAGCCTGGAGCATAATTATTTAAAATCCTTGTGTATTATGATTGATTAAATAATTGTGAATTGTGTAAATGTCTTAACCTTAACCTTGAGCTAAAACACATCATTTGAAAAATTTGCATTGTGCCCCTACATTTTTTTTTTAACACGCTTCTACATTTTTCAACATGTGCTCCCTGGGAAAAAGGTAAGCGTCAAGTCCTGCTAAGCAGAAGCCACTGATAAACCTTTTTTTAGGTAGAAAATGCCTTGGAAATTAATTTAAGGGAGCAAATTAGCATACCTGTGATATTTAAGTATGAGAAATGTGAAGTCCTATGGCACTTGGCCTGCAGCCTTCTGCATTAAAAATAAAAATAAAACCTACCAAGTCAGAAAAACTGGTGTTACACTTGATATTGTCCCCCTCAATGGTGGCTATGTCCCTGCTCCTGACTGCTTCCAGAGGAGAATTTAAGTCCTCAAATCTAAGGGTGCACATACTTGTCCTTCCATCCACTGCATCATTGTTTTCATGTCTTGTTTTATGCTGACTGTGGTTGTTTCTCTTCATCAGCAGACGCCTCCTACTCTGTGAGATTGAGAGAAACGAGAGTGAGGCTGGACACGGAAATGGAGAATAGGGAAACAATGGAAAACGATATTAGGGAGAGGGCAAGCAAGTTCCTGGATGCATCCCTCCCAGCTCCAACAGCAACAACAGGAGTGAGGCACTGAATGAACTCTACCAGCACATCAGTGAGTAGCAGACAGCCCACCCAGATGCTTTTCTCATTTTAGCTGGGGTTTTCAACCACACAGACCTAAAGAGTGTTTCCCAAAATATACCAAGACATAAACTTTCCAACATGGGGACACAACACACTGGAGAGAAACTTACAAGGCCCTACACCTCCCCCACCTCGGTGTCTCAGACCGAGATCAGTGTCATGCTAATGACCTATATTTGTATTTATTGTATTTTTACATTCCACGTTTAGTGTTATCTGCATGCACCAATGGTCTGAGAGTAATGTTCTTTCAATTCTAAAATTACGTGCTGTACATGTGGCAGAATTGACAAAGCAGATTTTGACTTTGACTGTTTCAAGTCAGCCTTTTATGCATAAGTGGGGCTATGTGCTCTTAGCATGTGCAGTTCCATTCTGATTGATTGAAAATGATGGATGTAGTGTGTAGTTTTTTTGGGTGCTTTGGCTCCCTGCAGGCTGAGACTCAGTTTGCAAGGAGCCATGGCACCCAGGAACGACCACAACACAGTGCCCTTGGGCTGACAGTGGGGCTTGATGGTGAGCTCTGTGGGTGTTCTGAGCATGCCCAGGGATACTCACGACACCTGCACATTTCACCAACAGTTCCAATCTGTCAGCCCAAGTATGCTGTGTTGTCGTCATCTGGTGGCACGGCTTCCTGTAGGCTGAGACTTTGGCACAGGTTGCTTCAGTGGTCGAAGCATTAGGTGTCTGATGACACCCCGCTAGGGTGGTGCCGTGACTCCATGCGAATTGAGTCCTTGGGCTGAAAGTTGGGGCATGTTGGGTGAAAAGTGTGGGTGTTGTGAAGGTCCCTGGGTGCACAGGGACAATCACAATAGCCACATGTTTCACCCACATTCACCGACCATTGGCCCAAGGACTCAGTCCACAAGGAGTTTGCTGCACTCTCCCCAGCGGGGTGTCTTCAGAACCCTGATGTTTTTGCCCACTGATGCAACCTGGGGCAAAGTTTTGATTCGCAAGGAGCCATGGCACCCGGGAACGACCACAACACTGTGCCCTTGGGTTGACAGTGGGGCTTGAAGGTGAGCTGTGTGGGGTGTTCTGAGCAAACCTGGTGCCCAGGGATGCTCACGACACCTGCACATTTCGCCGACAGTTCCCAACCATCAGCCCAAGGATGCGGTGTTGTCGTCATCTGGTGGCACGGCTCCCTGTAGGCTGAGACTTTGGCACAGGTTGCTTCAGTGGTCGAAGCATTAGGTGTCTGATGACACCCCGCTAGGTTGGTGCATGACTCCATGCGAATTGAGTCCTTGGGCTGAAAGTTGGGTCATGTTGGGTGAAAAGTGTGGGTGTTGTGAAGGTCCCTGGGTGCACAGGGACAATCACAATAGCCACATGTTTCTCCCACATTCACCGACCATCGGCCCAAGAACTCAGTCCGCAGGGAGTTTGCTGCACTCTCCCCAAGGGGGCTTTCATCAGAGCCTTGATGTTTTGCCCACTGATGCAACCCGTGCCAAATTCTCAGCCTGCAGGGGGCCATGGTGGCAAAGGACGACCATGATATGGAGTCCTTGGTCTGACAGTAGGGCTTGGTGGGTGACTCGTGTGGGTTTCTTAAGCATACCTGTGCGTCCAGGGATACTCAAGACACCTACGCATTTTGCAAACCATGCCCAACTGTTAGACCAAAGAATCTGTGTTATGGTCGTCCTCAGGTGCCATGGCTCCTTGCAAACTGAGACTCGGGCCCAGGTTACTTCGGTGGTCGAAGGATTAGGTGTCTGATGACACCCCGCTAGGGTGGTGCCGCGACTCCATGCGAACTGAATCCTTGGGCCGAAAGTTGGGTCATGTCGGGTGAAATGTGTGGGTGTTGTGAAGGTCCCTGGGCGTACAGGGATCATCACAACATCCGCACATTTCACCCACATTTCCCGGCCATCGGCCCAAGGACTCAGTCCACAAGGAGTTTGCTGCACTCTCCCCAGCGGGGTGTCTTCAGAACCCTGATGTTTTTGCCCACTGATGCAACCTGGGGCAAAGTTTTGATTCGCAAGGAGCCATGGCACCCGGGAACGACCACAACACGGTGCCCTTGGGTTGACAGTGGGGCTTGAAGGTGAGCTGTGTGGGGTGTTCTGAGCAAACCTGGTGCCCAGGGATGCTCACGACACCTGCACATTTCGCCGACAGTTCCAATCCGTCAGCCCAAGGATGCTGTGTTCAAGGGATATAGACAAACTATTCTTTTTCATTAAATAAAAATTGTTTTTATTATCAAATGATCAATATACTCAAATTAAGTAATCTCTTATTTAACAAAATATTAGAATTATTTTTTAATTGTATGATTTGACAAGATTCTACCATCATTCATATTTAATGAGCAGTGCATGTGTGCTATTTGATAGCAATCTCTCCTTTGACAGCCACATTTCTAGCATTTGTAAAACTGCATTTTTTCATCTTAAAAATATATCTAAACTGAGACCTATGCTCTCAATGTCAAATGCAGAAATAATAATTCATGCGTTTATGACCTCAAGGTTAGATATGAGATGTGGAAACGGATGTCAATGTTATAATACAGTGATCAAAGTGTCTGAGGTTCCGTAAATCTTACAGTATTTCATTTATAATTCTATTTGTGGTCTAACGTCATCGTACTTGTCTCAACTTTTCAAAAGTATGCTACAACTCAAATGAGCATATATAAGTTCCTCAGGTTAAAACAGAGCTTCTATGGCTTGGCATATTTTACCAAACATCTTAAAGCTGAAAAATATCTAAATTGCTTCAGTCACCAAATGAGTTTAAGGTACTTTAAACAAATTAAGTGCTTTATCCACTGGTATATTATTGTTGTGATCTTTGATTTGTTTTGTTTGATGTAAACTTGTACATTTGTTATTTGTTGTTCTTGCCCAGGTCTCTCTTGAAAGAGATTTTAATCTCAATTAATTTTTAACCTGGTTAAATGAAAAATCCTTAATGGTTTTCAAACCGTCGGAACTTTTTGAGTCTACTTTTCTCTTCTGACACTTTCTGCTCTTGTGTAATTTTCAGGTCTGGGTCTAAACGCATATCTCCACTTATACACCACTTATATGCCACTTTATATATCTCCACTTTACGCTGTGCCTAACAACGCCCCTTAGCTGTTATAAATTCACTGTAAACCACGGCTTCTTGGGGCTTGCTTTATTCGGCACTAGAGGGCGATGGAGGCAGAAATGCCACCGTTACCACTGTAACCCTGTAAAAAAGCAGCTGCACTACTTTTTGAACTGTGTAAATGTTAAATGTTCAAACACTCATTTAGATATTTATATTAGCTTTAGGCTTCACCATAGCACCAAATAATTAATACTTAATTACCAAACAGTAAGCTGTTTATTTTCAAACTTTTTTCTTTTAATTTAACCTAAAACATGGCCTATGTATATATTGACTGATTCGTTATTGTTCGGTAACTTTACAGTTTTCATTAACATTAGTTAACTACATTAGTTATCATTAACAATGACTGCATTTATTAATCTTAGTTCGTCAATTTCAACTTAATACATTATGGAATCAAAAGTTTTGTCTGCTCATATTATCATATTCAATGGAGCTAACATTAACAAGAAATAGTTGTATTTTTATTAATAAACGTTAACAGAATATTAACTACTGTAACAATTAATAACATTAATGTTAACCTGCTTTAACTAATGGGCCCTTATTGTAAAGTGTTACTTATTATTCTTTTGTTCATTTGAACTTTAAACTTTAGTACTCTAATCTTGAAACACTTGTTTACTTGATATTTTTTTAATTTTTTTTAGTCTTTCTTTAGTAAAAGATCTATAATGAAGACATTTTAACCTGTTAGGAGAACAACACTTTTTTTGTTTTAAACTTACTAAATTATATATTGTGATTTAAAACCTACTGTGATAATAGCTTCAACGACTATTGTGAAATTTTGAAAGTCACATGCCTAATGTGAAACAAGATCGGTCCGCTGGTCTAAATGCCACTTTAACTGCTTCTGTTTCTTCTGCTGTGGAAAGATGAATTTTGTTGATGCTGATTACTAAGAGCCCGGAAGTGTTTTATTATATGAATTCAATTTATTTTTAAAATTTAAGTATTTGAAATGAAATGACAAACATTTAAATTGTCCTTTTTTTTAGGTAGAAAATGCCTTGGAAATTAATTTAAGGGGGCAAATTAGCATACTTGTGATATTTAAGTATGAGAAATGTGAAGTCCTATGGCACTTGGCCTACAGCCTTGTGCATTAAAAATATAAATAAAACCTACCATTTAAACAAGTCAGAAAAACTGGTGTTACACTTGACATTGTCCCTGCTCCTGACTTCTTCCAGAGGAGAATTTAAGTCATCAAATCTAAGGGTGCACATACTTGTCCTTCCATCCACTGCATCATTGTTTGCATGTCTTGTTTTATGCTGACTGTGGTTTCTCTTCATCAGCAGACGCCTCCTACTCTGTGAGATTGAGAGAAATGAGAGTGAGGCTGGACACGGAAATGGAGAATAGGGAAACAATGGAAAATGATATTAGGGAGAGGGCAAGCAAGTTCCTGGATGCATCCCTCCCAGCTCCAACAGCAACAACAGGAGTGAGGCACTGAATGAACTCTACCAGCACATCAGTGAGTAGCAGACAGCCCACCCAGATGCTTTTCTCATTTTAGCTGGGGTTTTCAACCACACAGACCTAAAGAGTGTTTCCCAAAATATACCAAGACATAAACTTTCCAACATGGGGACACAACACACTGGAGAGAAACTTACAAGGCCCTACCCCTCCCCCACCTCGGTGTCTCAGACCGAGATCAGTGTCATGCTAATGACCTATATTTGTATTTACTGTATTTTTACATTCCACGTTTAGTGTTATCTGCATGCACCAATGGTCTGAGAGTAATGTTCTTTCAATTCTAAAATTACGTGCTGTACATGTGGCAGAATTGACAAAGCAGATTTTGACTTTGACTGTTTCAAGTCAGCCTTTTATGCATAAGTGGGGCTATGTGCTCTTAGCATGTGCAGTTCCATTCTGATTGATTGAAAATGATGGATGTAGTGTGTAGTTTTTTTGGGTGCTTTGGCTCCCTGCAGGCTGAGACTCAGTTTGCAAGGAGCCATGGCACCCAGGAACGACCACAACACAGTGCCCTTGGGCTGACAGTGGGGCTTGATGGTGAGCTCTGTGGGTGTTCTGAGCATGCCCAGGGATACTCACGACACCTGCACATTTCACCAACAGTTCCAATCTGTCAGCCCAAGTATGCTGTGTTGTCGTCATCTGGTGGCACGGCTTCCTGTAGGCTGAGACTTTGGCACAGGTTGCTTCAGTGGTGGAAGCATTAGGTGTCTGATGACACCCCGCTAGGGTGGTGCCGTGACTCCATGCGAATTGAGTCCTTGGGCTGAAAGTTGGGGCATGTTGGGTGAAAAGTGTGGGTGTTGTGAAGGTCCCTGGGTGCACAGGGACAATCACAATAGCCACATGTTTCACCCACATTCACCGACCATTGGCCCAAGGACTCAGTCCGCAGGGAGTTTGCTGCACTCTCCCCAAGGGGGCTTTCATCAGAGCCTTGATGTTTTGCCCACTGATGCAACCCGTGCCAAATTCTCAGCCTGCAGGGGGCCATGGTGGCAAAGGACGACCATGACATGGAGTCCTTGGTCTGACAGTAGGGCTTGGTGGGTGACTCGTGTGGGTTTCTTAAGCATACCTGTGCGTCCAGGGATACTCAAGACACCTACGCATTTTGCCAACCATGCCCAACTGTTAGACCAAAGAATCTGTGTTATGGTCGTCCTCAGGTGCCATGGCTCCTCGCAAACTGAGACTCTGGCCCAGGTTGCTTCGGTGGTCGAAGGATTAGGTGTCTGATGACACCCCGCTAGGGTGGTGCCGCGACTCCATGCGAACTGAATCCTTGTGCCGAAAGTTGGGTCATGTCGGGTGAAATGTGTGGGTGTTGTGAAGGTCCCTGGGCGTACAGGGATCATCACAACATCCGCACATTTCACCCACATTTCCCGGCCATCGGCCCAAGGACTCAGTCCACAAGGAGTTTGCTGCACTCTCCCCAGCGGGGTGTCTTCA
This sequence comes from Aspiorhynchus laticeps, assembly GCA_023376895.1. NCBI lineage: Eukaryota > Metazoa > Chordata > Actinopteri > Cypriniformes > Cyprinidae > Aspiorhynchus > Aspiorhynchus laticeps. Next base: position 31,527,648 of record CM041815.1, read on the forward strand.
GAACCCTGATGTTTTTGCCCACTGATGCAACCTGGGGCAAAGTTTTCATTCGCAAGGAGCCATGGCACCCGGGAACGACCACAACACGGTGCCCTTGGGTTGACAGTGGGGCTTGAAGGTGAGCTGTGTAGGGTGTTCTGAGCAAACCTGGTGCCCAGGGATGCTCACGACACCTGCACATTTCGCCGACAGTTCCAATCCGTCAGCCCAAGGATGCTGTGTTCAAGGGATATAGACAAACTATTCTTTTTCATTAAATAAAAATTGTTTTTATTATCAAATGATCAATATACTCAAATTAAGTAATCTCTTATTTAACAAAATATTAATAGAATTATTTTTTAATTGTATGATTTGACAAGATTCTACCATCATTCATATTTAATGAGCAGTGCATGGTGTGCTATAGGTGTGCTATTTGATAGCAATCTCTCCTTTGACAGCCACATTTCTAGCATTTGTAAAACTGCATTTTTTCATCTTAAAAATATATCTAAACTGAGACCTATGCTCTCAATGTCAAATGCAGAAATAATAATTCATGCGTTTATGACCTCAAGGTTAGATATGAGATGTGGAAACGGATGTCAATGTTATAATACAGTGATCAAAGTGTCTGAGGTTCCGTAAATCTTACAGTATTTCATTTATAATTCTATTTGTGGTCTAACTTCATCGTACTTGTCTCAACTTTTCAAAAGTATGCTACAACTCAAATGAGCATATATAAGTTCCTCAGGTTAAAACAGAGCTTCTATGGCTTGGCATATTTTACCAGTATTGCTCATTCTTAGTTCTTGTTAACTAATGAACCTTATTGTAAAGTGTTACCAATTAATTGTATAATTAACATATGCTTTTCTAAAGCTGAAGTTACCTTTATGTTAGAATATGTATAACCTAATATTTTAACTAATTGCAAAAGCTGACTAATGTTTTGACACTGCACTGTTTAGTTATGTCTCTGATAGTGCGGGTCCTGCTGGTGCTGGTTGTAATTCTGCTTCCCTCACTTATTCATCCATTCCCACTAGGATTACTGAAAGGAAATATGAAAAATGAAGTCTACTTGTAGCCCACATAGAAATAATCTCATCACAGGTCAAACCATGTCTTCTATCCCTGCAGCTAAATAAGTTCAGTTTTGTCTACTGAATGTAAGGTCATTAGCCAATAAGTCAGTGATACACAGAAGGGATTTTAGCTGTTCTCCAGTTTCATTTGGTTGCTTATCTTCCTTTTGAGAGTTTTTATTTTAAAGAATAAATTGCCTGTTTTGTGTTATAATGTACCGACCTCCTAAAGCTACTTTCCGGTTTTATTCAGGAATTTTCTGATTTATGTCATTATGCTGCATTATGACAGTTCTTCTCGGTGATTTTAATATCCATGATTGTTGCTCCTATTCTTCGTTTATTTCTGAATTGATTAAACATTTAGACTCTTTTAATTTGACTCTATATGTGAAGCAGCCCACCCATGACAAAGGGCACATGCTTGATCTCATGCTCTCTTATGGTTTTTGTGTGGAGGATCAGTCACTGTCGAGGCCTGTATATGATTATATATGTATATGACCTCTGTAATTAAGCTACAGATGTGGTCAGTCACTGTCGAGGCCTGTGTATGATTATATATGTATATGACTTCTGTAATTAAGCTACAGATGTGGTCAGTCACTGTCGAGACTGTATATGATTATATGTGTATGTCTTCTGTAATTAAGCTGCAGATGTGGCCAGTCACTGTCGAGACTGTATATGATTATATATGTATATGTCTTCTGTAATTAAGCTGCAGATGTGGCCAGTCACTGTCGAGGCCTGTATATGATTATATATAAATATGTATGTCTTCTGTGATTAAGCTACAGGTGTGGCCAGTCACTGTCGAGACTGTATATGATTATATGTATATGTGTCTTCTGTAATTAAGCTGCAGATGTGGCCAGTCACTGTCGAGGCCTGTATATGATTATATATGTATATGTGTCTTCTGTAATTAAGCTACAGATGTGGCCAGTCACTGTCGAGGCCTGTATATGATTATATATGTCTTCTGTAATTAAGCTACAGATGTGGCCAGTCACTGTCGAGACCGTATATGATTATATATGTATATGTGTCTTCTGTAATTAAGCTACAGATGTGGCCAGTCACTGTCGAGGCCCGTGTATGATTATATATGTATATGTCTTCTGTAATTAAGCTACAGGTGTGGCCAGTCACTGTCGAGGCCCGTATATGATTATATATGTATATGTCTTCTGTAACTAAGCTACAGATGTGGCCAGTCACTGTCGAGACTGTATATGATTATATATGTATATGTGTCTTCTGTAATTAAGCTGCAGATGTGGCCAGTCACTGTCGAGACTGTATATGATTATATATGTATGTGTCTTCTGTAATTAAGCTGCAGATGTGGCCAGTCACTGTCGAGACTGTATATGATTATATATGTATATGTCTTCTGTAATTAAGCTGCAGATGTGGCCAGTCACTGTCGAGGCCTGTATATGATTATATATATATGCGTGTCTTCTGTAATTAAGCTACAGATGTGGCCAGTCACTGTCGAGACTGTATATGATTATATATGTATATGTGTCTTCTGTAATTAAGCTGCAGATGTGGCCAGTCACTGTTGAGACTGTATATGATTATATATGTATATGTGTCTTCTGTAATTAAGCTGCAGATGTGGCCAGTCACTGTCGAGACTGTATATGATTATATATGTATATGACTTCTGTAATTAAGCTACAGATGTGGCCAGTCACTGTCGAGACTGTATATGATTATATATGTATATGTATATGTGTCTTCTGTAATTAAGCTGCAGATGTGGCCAGTCACTGTCGAGACTGTATATGATTATATATGTATATGACTTCTGTAATTAAGCTACAGATGTGGCCAGTCACTGTCGAGACTGTATATGATTATATATGTATATGTGTCTTCTGTAATTAAGCTGCAGATGTGGCCAGTCACTGTCGAGACTGTATATGATTATATATGTATATGACTTCTGTAATTAAGCTACAGATGTGGCCAGTCACTGTCGAGACTGTATATGATTATATATGTATATGTGTCTTCTGTAATTAAGCTGCAGATGTGGCCAGTCACTGTCGAGACTGTATATGATTATATATGTATATGACTTCTGTAATTAAGCTACAGATGTGGCCAGTCACTGTCGAGACTGTATATGATTATATATGTATATGTGTCTTCTGTAATTAAGCTGCAGATGTGGCCAGTCACTGTCGAGACTGTATATGATTATATATGTATGTCTTCTGTAATTAAGCTACAGATGTGGCCAGTCACTGTCGAGGCATGTATATGATTATATATGTATATGTCTTCTGTAATTAAGCTACAGATGTGGCCAGTCACTGTTGAGGCCTGTATATGATTATATATGTATATGTGTCTTCTGTAATTAAGCTGCAGATGTGGCCAGTCACTGTCGAGACTGTATATGATTATATATGTATGTCTTCTGTAATTAAGCTGCAGATGTGGCCAGTCACTGTCGAGGCCTGTATATGATTATATATGTATATGTGTCTTCTGTAATTAAGCTACAGATGTGGCCAGTCACTGTCGAGACTGTATATGATTATATATGTATATGACTTCTGTAATTAAGCTACAGATGTGGCCAGTCACTGTCGAGACTGTATATGATTATATATGTATATGTGTCTTCTGTAATTAAGCTGCAGATGTGGCCAGTCACTGTCGAGACTGTATATGATTATATATGTATGTCTTCTGTAATTAAGCTACAGATGTGGCCAGTCACTGTCGAGGCATGTATATGATTATATATGTATATATGTCTTCTGTAACTAAGCTACAGATGTGGCCAGTCACTGTCGAGACCCGTATATGATTATATATGTATATGACTTCTGTAATTAAGCTACAGATGTGGCCAGTCACTGTCGAGGCCCGTATATGATTATATATGTATATGACTTCTGTAATTAAGCTACAGATGTGGCCAGTCACTGTCGAGACTGTATATGATTATATATGTATATGTGTCTTCTGTAATTAAGCTGCAGACGTGGCCAGTCACTGTCGAGACTGTATATGATTATATACGTATATGTCTTCTGTAATTAAGCTGCAGACGTGGCCAGTCACTGTCGAGACTGTGTATGATTATATATGTATATGTCTTCTGTAATTAAGCTGCAGACGTGGCCAGTCACTGTCGAGGCCTGTATATGATTATATATGTATATGTCTTCTGTAATTAAGCTGCAGACGTGGCCAGTCACTGTCGAGGCCTGTATATGATTATATATATATGCGTGTCTTCTGTAATTAAGCTACAGATGTGGCCAGTCACTGTCGAGACTGTATATGATTATATATGTATATGTGTCTTCTGTAATTAAGCTGCAGATGTGGCCAGTCACTGTTGAGACTGTATATGATTATATATGTATATGTGTCTTCTGTAATTAAGCTGCAGATGTGGCCAGTCACTGTCGAGACTGTATATGATTATATATGTATATGACTTCTGTAATTAAGCTACAGATGTGGCCAGTCACTGTCGAGACTGTATATGATTATATATGTATATGTATATGTGTCTTCTGTAATTAAGCTGCAGATGTGGCCAGTCACTGTCGAGACTGTATATGATTATATATGTATATGACTTCTGTAATTAAGCTACAGATGTGGCCAGTCACTGTCGAGACTGTATATGATTATATATGTATATGTGTCTTCTGTAATTAAGCTGCAGATGTGGCCAGTCACTGTCGAGACTGTATATGATTATATATGTATATGACTTCTGTAATTAAGCTACAGATGTGGCCAGTCACTGTCGAGACTGTATATGATTATATATGTATATGTGTCTTCTGTAATTAAGCTGCAGATGTGGCCAGTCACTGTCGAGACTGTATATGATTATATATGTATATGACTTCTGTAATTAAGCTACAGATGTGGCCAGTCACTGTCGAGACTGTATATGATTATATATGTATATGTGTCTTCTGTAATTAAGCTGCAGATGTGGCCAGTCACTGTCGAGACTGTATATGATTATATATGTATGTCTTCTGTAATTAAGCTACAGATGTGGCCAGTCACTGTCGAGGCATGTATATGATTATATATGTATATGTCTTCTGTAATTAAGCTACAGATGTGGCCAGTCACTGTTGAGGCCTGTATATGATTATATATGTATATGTGTCTTCTGTAATTAAGCTGCAGATGTGGCCAGTCACTGTCGAGACTGTATATGATTATATATGTATGTCTTCTGTAATTAAGCTGCAGATGTGGCCAGTCACTGTCGAGGCCTGTATATGATTATATATGTATATGTGTCTTCTGTAATTAAGCTACAGATGTGGCCAGTCACTGTCGAGACTGTATATGATTATATATGTATATGACTTCTGTAATTAAGCTACAGATGTGGCCAGTCACTGTCGAGACTGTATATGATTATATATGTATATGTGTCTTCTGTAATTAAGCTGCAGATGTGGCCAGTCACTGTCGAGACTGTATATGATTATATATGTATGTCTTCTGTAATTAAGCTACAGATGTGGCCAGTCACTGTCGAGGCATGTATATGATTATATATGTATATATGTCTTCTGTAACTAAGCTACAGATGTGGCCAGTCACTGTCGAGACCCGTATATGATTATATATGTATATGACTTCTGTAATTAAGCTACAGATGTGGCCAGTCACTGTCGAGGCCCGTATATGATTATATATGTATATGACTTCTGTAATTAAGCTACAGATGTGGCCAGTCACTGTCGAGACTGTATATGATTATATATGTATATGTGTCTTCTGTAATTAAGCTGCAGATGTGGCCAGTCACTGTCGAGACTGTATATGATTATATATGTATGTGTCTTCTGTAATTAAGCTGCAGATGTGGCCAGTCACTGTCGAGACTGTATATGATTATATATGTATATGTCTTCTGTAATTAAGCTGCAGATGTGGCCAGTCACTGTCGAGGCCTGTATATGATTATATATATATATGTATGTCTTCTGTAATTAAGCTACAGATGTGGCCAGTCACTGTCGAGACTGTATATGATTATATATGTATATGTGTCTTCTGTAATTAAGCTGCAGATGTGGCCAGTCACTGTCGAGACTGTATATGATTATATATGTCTTCTGTAATTAAGCTACAGATGTGGCCAGTCACTGTCGAGGCATGTATATGATTATATATGTATATGTGTCTTCTGTAATTAAGCTACAGATGTGGCCAGTCACTGTCGAGGCCTGTATATGATTATATATATGTATGTCTTCTGTAATTAAGCTACAGATGTGGCCAGTCACTGTCGAGACTGTATATGATTATATATGTATATGTGTCTTCTGTAATTAAGCTGCAGATGTGGCCAGTCACTGTCGAGACTGTATATGATTATATATGTATGTGTCTTCTGTAATTAAGCTGCAGATGTGGCCAGTCACTGTCGAGACTGTATATGATTATATATGTATATGTCTTCTGTAATTAAGCTGCAGATGTGGCCAGTCACTGTCGAGGCCTGTATATGATTATATATATATGTATGTCTTCTGTAATTAAGCTACAGATGTGGCCAGTCACTGTCGAGACTGTATATGATTATATATGTATATGTGTCTTCTGTAATTAAGCTGCAGATGTGGCCAGTCACTGTCGAGACTGTATATGATTATATATGTATATGACTTCTGTAATTAAGCTACAGATGTGGCCAGTCACTGTCGAGACTGTATATGATTATATATGTATATGTGTCTTCTGTAATTAAGCTGCAGATGTGGCCAGTCACTGTCGAGACTGTATATGATTATATATGTATATGTGTCTTCTGTAATTAAGCTACAGATGTGGCCAGTCACTGTCGAGACTGTATATGATTATATATGTATATGTGTCTTCTGTAATTAAGCTGCAGATGTGGCCAGTCACTGTCGAGACTGTATATGATTATATATGTATATGACTTCTGTAATTAAGCTACAGATGTGGCCAGTCACTGTCGAGACTGTATATGATTATATATGTATATGTGTCTTCTGTAATTAAGCTGCAGATGTGGCCAGTCACTGTCGAGACTGTATATGATTATATATGTATATGACTTCTGTAATTAAGCTACAGATGTGGCCAGTCACTGTCGAGACTGTATATGATTATATATGTATATGTGTCTTCTGTAATTAAGCTGCAGATGTGGCCAGTCACTGTCGAGACTGTATATGATTATATATGTATGTCTTCTGTAATTAAGCTACAGATGTGGCCAGTCACTGTCGAGGCATGTATATGATTATATATGTATATATGTCTTCTGTAATTAAGCTACAGATGTGGCCAGTCACTGTTGAGGCCTGTATATGATTATATATGTATATGTGTCTTCTGTAATTAAGCTGCAGATGTGGCCAGTCACTGTCGAGACTGTATATGATTATATATGTATGTCTTCTGTAATTAAGCTACAGATGTGGCCAGTCACTGTCGAGGCATGTATATGATTATATATGTATATATGTCTTCTGTAATTAAGCTACAGATGTGGCCAGTCACTGTTGAGGCCTGTATATGATTATATATGTATATGTGTCTTCTGTAATTAAGCTACAGATGTGGCCAGTCACTGTCGAGGCATGTATATGATTATATATGTATATGTGTCTTCTGTAATTAAGCTGCAGATGTGGCCAGTCACTGTCGAGACTGTATATGATTATATATGTATATGTGTCTTCTGTAATTAAGCTGCAGACGTGGCCAGTCACTGTCGAGACTGTGTATGATTATATACGTATATGTCTTCTGTAATTAAGCTGCAGACGTGGCCAGTCACTGTCGAGGCCTGTGTATGATTATATATGTATATGTGTCTTCTGTAATTAAGCTACAGATGTGGCCAGTCACTGTCGAGGCCTGTATATGATTATATATGTATATGTGTCTTCTGTAATTAAGCTGCAGATGTGGCCAGTCACTGTCGAGACTGTATATGATTATATATGTATATGTGTCTTCTGTAATTAAGCTGCAGATGTGGCCAGTCACTGTCGAGGCATGTATATGTATATGTGTCTTCTGTAATTAAGCTACAGATGTGGCAAGTCACTGTCGAGGCCTGTATATGATTATATATGTATATGTGTCTTCTGTAATTAAGCTACAGATGTGGCCAGTCACTGTCGAGACTGTATATGATTATATATGTATATGTCTTCTGTAATTAAGCTACAGATGTGGCCAGTCACTGTCGAGACTGTATATGATTATATATGTATATGTCTTCTGTAATTAAGCTACAGGTGAGGCCAGTCACTGTCGAGGCCCGTATATGATTATATATGTATATGTGTCTTCTGTAATTAAGCTACAGATGTGGCCAGTCACTGTCGAGGCCTGTATATGATTATATATGTATATGTGTCTTCTGTAATTAAGCTGCAGATGTGGCCAGTCACTGTCGAGACTGTATATAATTATATATGTATATGACTTCTGTAATTCTATTAAAGATGACCTCCTCTTTCCTCGACTTACCCATACACTTTATATTTTGATTTACTTTATTAAACTATAGAAGAATCTACCCTTTTCCCCAATTGTTCCACTTAACTTGCCATTCTTTATTCACTTTACTCCAGATTAAAACCTTAATCTTTTTGATTTGTAGGATACTAAAGAGAATATCTAGGTGACTTGATTTAAAAGATCTCAAACTCTTTAAGACTGCAACTGAGTCCGAACAAATGAAAACATTATCTAACTTCTACTCTACTACCTGGTTAAATTACTTGGGGTTTCAGCTTTCTATCGCCCCCTAGTTGAGAGCAGAAATAAACTAGTAACAGCTAGCCCTGTTACAACACTTACAAGCATACTGCTAGTACACTGATATTTGTATACTTACTACATAAAGTATACTTAAAAATATACTTGAACTTTACTTGAGTATGCTTAATAAGTATACTACTTTTTGGTAAGGGCTGCGTGGTTTAAAACATCTGGAGCTCACATCTGCACTTTGAACACAAGGCTGAATGGGAAAGTTATCAATAACTAATGATGAACGCGCAGTTTGATGAGAAGTATTTGCTCTGACTTACAGGGATTTACACACAAGTTGTTCCAAAACCTGTAATTATTTCTTTCTTCTGTTGAGATACTTTGAAGAATGTGGTTTCTGGTCCCCAATGACTCTGATAGTATTGTGGAAGTTACTGAGGACGTTATCCACATTCTTCAAAGTATCTTCTTTTGTGTTCAACTGAAGAAAGAACTTTATACATGTTTAGAACAACCTGTGTGAATTATGACAGCATTTTAATTTTTGGGTGAACCATCCCTTTAGCTAAGGGTTTAAATATGACTAGTAGTTTTTCCCCAATGTGGTATTAAGTAGTTTATTAAAGTACTAATTACTTTGTCATAGCTCTAAACAATGTCTCTTTTCCTTCTTTCCCTAAATCAGCCCAGACATGAATAATGAACGAAAACATGTTTGGAAATGTTATGCTCGTTGCCATCACTCTCGTTTATTGTTAAGAAATCGTGTATTTGTTTCATTTAACTAAGTCCAGTAAAACTTATTTGATGTAGTTCTTTCACAATACAATTAATTTCAGAGCTGCATTACAGAGGGTCGTTATTTATCCCTATTAAGAAATTAGGGCGATATGATATGTTGATTAAATACATCAGCGTTTCTCAATTCTAGTCCCCCCCCCCCATCTCTAATTATTGCCTTTCTCTCAAGTATATGTAAATACATATGCATATTTTATATACAGTGGCATGCGAAAGTTTGGGAACCCCTTGTAGAATCTGTGAAAATGTGAATAATTTTAACAATAAGAGAGATCATACAAAATGCATCTTATTTTTTATTTGGTACTGTCCCGAGTAAGATATTTTACATAAAATATGTTTACATATAGTCCACAAGACAAAAAAATAGCTGAAATTATTCAAATAACCCCCTTCAAAAGTTTGTGAACCCTTGGTTCTTAATACTGTGTGAGGTTACCTGATGATCCACGACTGTTCTTTTGTTTTGTGTTGGTTGTTCATGAGTCCCTTGTTTGTTCTGAACAGTTGAACTGAGCTGTTCTTCAGACAAATCCTCCACGTTCTGTAGATTCTGCAGTTTTCCAGCATTTTTGCATATTTGAACCCTTTCCAGCAGTGACTGTATGATTTTGAGATCCATCTTTTCATACTGAGGACAATTGATGGACTCAAACACAACTATTAAAAAAGGTTCAAACATTCACTGATGCTCCAGAAGAACACACGATGCATTAAGAGCCGGGGGGGTGAACACTTTTTGAATTTGAAGATCAAGGTAAATTGTACTTAATTTGTCTTCCGGGAAACATGCAAGTATCTTCTGTTGCTTCCGAAGGGCAGTAATAAATGGAAAAATATATATATTTCAACAAAAGAAAAAAGTTGGAAATTTTCATCCTGTTCAAAAGTTTTCACCCCCGGCTCTTAATGCATCGTGTTCTTCTGGAGCATCAGTGAATGTTTGAACCTTTTTTAATAGTTGTGTTTGAGTCCATCAATCGTCCTCAGTATGAAAAGATGGATCTCAAAATCATACAGTCACTGCTGGAAAGGGTTCAAATATGCAAAAATGCTGGAAAACTGCAGAATCTACAGAACGTGGAGGATTTGTCTGAAGAACAGCTCAGTTCAACTGTTCAGAACAAACAAGGGACTCATGAACAACCAACACAAAACAAAAGAACAGTCGTGGATCATCAGGTAACCTCACACAGTATTAAGAACCAAGGGTTCACAAACTTTTGAAGGGGGTTATTTGAATAATTTCAGCTATTTTTTTGTCTTGTGGACTATATGTAAACATTTTATGTAAAATATCTTACTCAGGACAGTACTAAATAAAAAAATAACATGCATTTTTTATGATCTCTCTTATTTTGTTAAAATTATTCACATTTTCACAGATTCTACAAGGGGTTCCCAAACTATATATATATATATATATATATATATATATGAATATGAGGAAATGCACAAATCTGTACATAAATCTTCTGTTCCAGATTCATACACATTATTTATTGTTAAGTCTTAATTATTTCAATGTTTTCTGTTCTCATGTCAGATATGTATGAATGTGCTTCTTAAAAACACAACAAATTCCACGTGTAAAATAAGCCAATTCTGATTCTAATAGAGATTGCTTGCTTTGATTATATAAGTAGCATTATACATAATTAACATTGATCTTCAGGCCTTGTCAGGGCTGGACTGGGACAAAAAATCGGCCCTGGCACTTTTATATTTATATTTTTATATTTATATTTATATTTATATATATATATATAGCATCATTACTCTAGTCACATGATCCCTCAGAAATCATTCAAATATTCTGATTTGCTGCTCAAAAAACATTTATTTATTATTATGTTGAAGACAGCGGAGCAGAATTTTTTTGTCAGGTTTCTTTGATGAATAGAAAGTTCAGAAGAACAGCATTTATCTGAAATAGAAATCTTTTGTAACATTATAAATGTCTTTATCATCACTTTTGATCAATTTAAAGCATACTTGCTAAATAAAAGTATTAATTTCTATAACCGCCCCCCCCCAAAAAGAAATATTATACTGACTCCAAGCTTTTGAATTGTATAGTTTATAATGTTACAAAAGCTTTTTATTTCAGATAAACGCTGATCTTTTGTATCTTTATATTCATCAAATAATCCAGAAAAAACAATTACTCAGTTTTTAATATTGATAATAATAATATGTAAAAATGTTTCTCGAGCAGCAAATCAGCATATTAGAATGATTTCTGAGGGATCATGTGACTGGAAATTCATCTTCGATCACAGGAATAAATTACATTTTAAAATATATTCTAATAGAAAGCAGTTATTTTAAATAGTAAAAATATTTCACAATATACTGTATTTAGGATTAATAAATGCAGGCTTGGTTATTAGTGATGAAATAATTACTTTTATAATTGTATTGGACTCTTACACACATGCTATACAGTTAATCTGAGCTGTGCATTAATCTGAGTGATGACAGATATTATGGGAGGGGCTTGATGGAGCAGATGCAGATAACATGATCTTTAAGAAACTGTAATTAATGCTGTCAGTAACAAAGCTGCGTCAAAGACAAAATTCAATGAATTGCTAATTACAACATTGAAAAAAATGTAAAGCCTGTACAAATACTAGAAGTCATGAATATAAATAATTGGGAATCATAATAAATAAATTAAACAAATAAAAAACAGTCCACATTTCATTTATCTATTTACATCTCATTTATCTATTTATATCTATATACATTTATGTAGTTTTATTCGCTTGGCTGTTTCCTTATAAAGGTCCAGAAATTTGTCAACTCTTTCGTCAGGTGTCTTTTTTAATGATATGATGTAATTACGTTGCTGTCTCGCCGCCAGCCAATCACTGCGCTGCTGATCGTTCCGTCAGCCAATCACTGCGCTGCTGATCGTTCCGTCAGCCAATCACTGCGCTGCTGATCGTGGTTTCGAGAATCGATACATCTGCCCTTTTCGGGGAACACGAGAACGCGCCGTAATCTTAGACAATTTAATCCAGATATTTTAATCTAATACGCAAATTCGTTTGAAGAACCAAATTAGCCAGAGATCAGTTATCAGGATTAGATGATCTGGCATCTTTCACATCATCTCAGATATATTAAGCGAGGTACGAAGAACGGACCCCTGAAGATAATTCTTTAAAAAACATTCAAAATCTTACTGTTTAGAAACTCTTGACTGCTAGTGTAGATATGCATCATTGCATCTAGTTGTTTTGGATAAGAATAAAACGTCAGGTCTGACAATATCATGTCTTTTTTTATTTAAATCTAGATTTGGCCCATGGAAACCATGAATTGACTTGGCCTAAAAATCGCAGGGGAAGAATTACGTTTTATTAAACAGTGTTTGCGGCGTGCACATTAGGATAGATGCCTGCCTCCGTTGCGAGTCCCTATCAAGTAGGGCTGCACAATTAATCAAATTTCTAATCGCGATTACGATTATGGATGCCACGATTACGTAATCGTTCAAAACCGCGATTACAAAAATAAATAAACAATTAAAAATGCCCACTTGCATTATTCTGTGTGCTAAAAGTGTTTGCAGCGCGGGGTCAAACACACTGGATAAAATGCATTTAGTCTAACTGATAGTCGTCCTCACTCTGTTGTGCATGATAGATATGTTAAACGTCAAAAGCGGAACTCGTTTGAACTGCGCGCCACACTGACCTTATATCCGCGCGCCTCAAAAGAAGACAGCGCAGCGCGAGCTTAGAGCGTATGCATCTATTACAGTGACCCGCGATCACGCGCTAAACAACGCTGTGAAATCCAGTGAGAAGCGCTCGAGTTCAGCGCAGAGTTCTCCAGGACAAATCACGTCTCTTTCATTTAAACTAAAGCCAAATAAATCAGAGCTGTTATTCTCATCAACACTGATGCAGCAAGCAGCAGAAACAGTGCAACAATGATCCAGTTAGAAGACGTTTCAATCCACATTTACCATAGTTTTACTGTAGTAACACTAACGGTAACAATGGTACGGTGGCAGAAAAGTAGGATATTCATATTGAGTATTATTAATATACTAAATATGTTAAAGGAGTAATGGAATATAATTACATTATTTAGTTAATTATTCTATCAGTTGATGTGGATTTGTAATTGACAATGTCTTTAGGCTTCTGTTTTTCAATGCAAACACCATAGAAACCATATAGTTTTTTACCATGGTAATGAGGTGCTGTACTTTTGGTTATGTATAAAAGATGAGGCTGTTACAGTTTTCACAATGCTGTCAAATGTACATCTGCATCCCAACTGAAGCTCTTGCTCTAATGTGCATTTCTAAGAGACACAACGTGTAATATTACATGTTCAGTGCTGCTGCCACTGCTCTCCAATGTTAGTCTGGAGCCCTGAGAATATCAATTGTACTGTAAAATGTTCGGTTTAATTGTAAATGAAATGTATAGCTTTAGTAAACCATTTTTTCTTTTAGTTTTAGTATAACATTATTATACCATGCATAATTTTACCTTTTTTGTTTAAAGAAGAAACCAAACCAATGTATAGTTGACATTTGAGGCTCAATGCCATAGAAAAGCAATACAAGTTCAGGTTTAAAAATCATTATGATTTTTGTCATAATCGTGCAGCCCTACTATCAAGCAATTTACCGGTTCAACTGCTCTCAGGAAGAAGCTGGGGTAAAGCGATACTTCATCGCTCCGTCTATAGTGCTTTGTGATTGGGTGGTTTACGCGGTAAATACAGGAGACGAGCCAATGGGCTGCTCGCTGTCCTTGCTTGATGGCAAAATCATGATTGATGAAATCATTGATGGAAAATGCCCAGTATGCCCGATTACCAATCCAGCCCTGGCCCTTGTTCATCAAGACAATTTGATATGAACGTGTCCACTAAACACCTCATCATTTATGCATACAAACATGTTTTAAACCACACAAATCAATCAGTATCTAGAGGAATGCTTTCCTCCACGTGAGCTGTAACGAGTCATTTACTGCTGAAACAGACTTGGACCGAAAATGCATAGAATGCTGTAAAACATCAACAATCATTGTGATCTCTCCATTAATATACGATGATAATTTGTCACATACACAGAGTTATCCAGCAAGATGATGTGTATATATACACACACAATCAGACTGTGAACGCATGCCTTTAGGTTCGATGCTACAGTTATTAGTGTCACATTGGTTTGGGATCGTTTGAGTTTTGGCGCTATTCCTCAGTTTTCTTGCATCGAAGCAATGCTGTGTGAAGTCAGCGTTAGGTTTCTACTAAATAATAGTTGTTTCAGAGCTGTTAAAAGAGACCGTTTTAGCCAGTTAACACACGAACGGATCACAAATGCTTGAAAACTAGCCGTGGACGACGGATGAAGGACTGCTGCAAACGTAGCTTTAATGTAAACCGTGGCTCGTGTGACATATCAGGGATTCACAGCAGCATTATCATGAAGAGATGAACACATTACGATCTTATCCTGCAGATATCAGAACATTATCAATTGCTTTTAGGAGGAAAACAGCTTTGTTTACGTCCATCACTTCATCTGAGCAGAATAATTCACGAGCATCAGGAGAACAGCCCATCTTTAATCTTTAATGCATTGATTTCTAGTCCAGAAAATCTGGAATCTGAGGGTGCAAAAAAATCTAAATATTGAGAAAATCACCTTTAAAGTTGTTCAGATTAAGTTCTTAGCAATGCATATTACTAATCAAAAATTAAGTTTTGATATATTTACGGTAGGAAATTTACTAAATATCTTCATGGAACATAATCTTAATATCCTAATGATTTTTGGCATAAAAGAAAAAATTTATAATTTTGAGCCATACAATGTATTGTTGTCTATTGCTACAAATATACCTGTGTTACTTATGACTGCTTTTGTGCTGCAGAGACATTTATTATGTTAGAAGACATCCCACAGATGTAGTAAATCACTGATACATTAAGAAATCAAGCAGATTCATTTATTCAGATTAAAATTATTTACACTGACTAATCAAACAGAGCAAAACCAATCTGGCAAGAACCGGAATATCAATGTTCGGTTTATGCTAAAGCTCTGACATATGTGTCTTTATACTGAAAAACACATTAAAAACAAACTAAAACTGAGTAAAGTGTGCTGTAGCTTCTTCACGACACGCATCAGTCGAGTGTTTATCAGCGATGTGAGCAGATCCAGAGCGTGTGTGTGTGTGAGTGAGTGTGTGTGTGCGTGTGAGAGAGAGCGTGTGTGAGTGAGTGTGTGTGTGCGTGCGTGTGAGAGAGAGTGTGTGAGAGAGAGTGAGTGTGTGTGTGTGTGTGTGTGTGAGAGAGAGTGAGTGTGTGTGTGTGTGTGAGAGAGAGTGAGTGTGTGTGTGTGTGTGTGTGTGTGTGTGTGTGTGAGAGAGTGAGTGAGTCTCTGAGTGCGAGTGTGTGTCTCTGTGTGTGTGTGTGAGTGTGAGTGTGTGTGACGCTCAGTTTAACCAGCTGCTGTTGAGCCGAGTCTGATTCTTGATGCTGGTGTCCATCTTCAGCACTTCTCTGACCGCCATCGTGGTGGAGGACGGCAGAGAAAACTCCATCTTCAGAGCCCGAAACTTACCCTCTGCACACACACAACCATACATATTATATACATATACACACATACATATACAGTATATTAGGGGTGTGTGTGTGTGTATATATATATATACACATACTAACCCTAACGCCATCATTCCTTCCTCTGTACAACTAGTTTTAACGAGAATAAACATGACTGAACATCTCATGCCTCATGTAATCTCTTAATCAGTGTTTCAACCGCGGAAAGACATCAACAAAACATACAGCATTTCATTACCTCTGCAAGTCATCAGTGTCCACAGCTCGTTAGTTCACTAGAGAAATGAAGTCTAGAGAGGAGCATTTCGCCAAATATTACACCATATACTCATTATATTTTACTAAACCTGTTAGTCTTTAATGTATGTTTAATATTATTTCATGTATGTTTAAATTAATCTGTTATGAAACATGCTATGACAGCCAGTGTTTAGTTGAATATATTAACAAATAGCCTAGAAATTTTGTTAATTTAAAAAGTGCATTATGTGCAATTTACATGTTTGCATAAATTATTATATATATTTTTTAAGTTGAATGTTGATCATCTGTTTAAAAATAAATAGTAATTAAATTTAAGTTTGGGTTAAGTTGTTAGGCCTAATTATAACCTTATACTGTAAAAGAGCTCCCTATAGTTTATATATATATACTACACACACACACACATAGTATATGTAATTAGCTTTATACACCGTCTGGACACTTGGTTTAAACTGGCAAACACTTCAGAGTCTGCATCATTATTGCAGGAATGAATGTTTCTGGCATGTTGCGTGCAGCGGACGGATCCTATATTCTACGATGACAATGTCAAGATTCATCGGGAACAAATTGTGCAGGAATAATTCAGGGAGTTGACCTTTAACCCCACTGACGGTCTTTAGGGTGTGCTTTAGACTTTACTAGATTAACGCAACCCTTGATGGAAATAAATGCTGTGTGAGGATCTGTAAACAATGCACACTGTGACCAGGCACTGAATAAACCAACAGTAGTCTATGGAGCGTCCCTATCTAGAGAGCACCTTTGAGGTAGACCGGAGCCGGAGCACTGGCTAGTCTCTCCACATCGGTGTGAACCAGAGGCACTCGTGGATCATCGTACTGGATCAGCTCCCTTCAGAGGAGAAAGATCAGATGATTGGGTCAGAACCGAAGCGCTGGAGCAGAGCGAGTTACTGGAGCTCACTCACCAGCTGACGTCTCTGGGGCGGATGAGGATCCTCCTGTAAGCGCCGGACAGAGAATAATCCCGAACCTTGTGCCTCATGTGATCGATGTCCAGGTCATCGGCGCTCAGCATGTCTCTGTAGCCTCCACCGACTGCAGGAGACACACAGCAGAGAGAGAAACACACCTGAACATCTGGAGATCAGCTGATCTTCAAACCTTCTCTGTGTTTCTTAATCTTTGTGCTAATGATCCATAACTATATCCCACCAAACCTCCACAACTACTCGATAAAATACTATAAAGATTGACTACAGAAATCTACGTTCATTAAAGGCATTTAACCATTTTATGAATTTTCTAACTCTTCCAGGTCTAAAAATCAGGCTTCCTCATATATCCATGTTTTCCCAGAATGCCTCACCACTGTGAGTGGGATAAATGACGTCGAACCCCGGCAGCGGCATCACCACGTCATGAACGGAGTGTTTCTCTGCTTCTTCAGCGGACAGAACATGAGCCGAGCCTGAAACACACGAGATTCTGTCATCATCAGCTTTACACACACACACACACACACTCTCACTCACACACGCACTCACGCACGCATGCTCACGCACGCACACTCACGCACACACACACACACACTCACTCTCACACACACTTACACTCACACACAAACACACTCACACACACGCACTCTCACTCACTCACACTCACGCACTCTCACGCACACACGCACTCTCACTCACGCACTCTCACTCACGCACACGCACTCTCACTCACACACACGCACACACGCACTCTCACTCACGCACACGCACTCTCACTCACGCACTCTCACTCACACTCACGCACTCTCACTCACACTCACGCACTCTCACTCACGCACTCTCACTCACACTCACGCACACACGCACTCTCACTCACGCACTCTCACTCACACACACGCACTCTCACGCACACACGCACTCTCACTCACACTCACGCACTCTCACTCACGCACACGCACTCTCACTCACACACACGCACTCTCACTCACGCACTCTCACTCACACTCACGCACACACGCACTCTCACTCACGCACTCTCACTCACACACACGCACTCTCACGCACACACGCACTCTCACTCACACTCACGCACTCTCACTCATGCACACGCACTCTCACTCACACACACGCACTCTCACTCACACTCGCACGCACACTCACTCTCACTCACGCACTCTCACACACACTCGCACGCACACTCACTCTCACTCACACACGCACTCTCACTCACGCGCTCTCACGCACGAGCTCTCACGCACGCACGCGCACGCACACTCACTCACGCACTCTCACACACGCACGCACGCACTCTCACTCACACGCACTCACTCACACACGCACACTCTCACTCACGCGCTCACGCACGCGCTCTCACGCTAGCTAGCACACTCACGCACTCTAACGCACGCGCACTCTAACGCACGCGCACTCTCACACACTCACTCACACACGCACTCACTCGCACACACGCACTCACACACGCGCACTCTCACTCACACTCACGCACTCACTCACACACGCACTCTCACTCACACACACACACTCACTCATGCACTCTCACTCACACACACGCACTCTCACTCACGCACTCTCACTCACACACGCACTCTCACTCACGCACTCTCACTCACACACACGCACTCTCACTCACACACACGCACACTCACTCACGCACTCACTCTCACTCACACTCACACACGCACTCTCACTCACACACACACACTCACTCACGCACTCACTCACACACACGCACTCTCACTCACGCACTCTCACTCACACACACGCACTCTCACTCACGCACTCTCACTCACACACACGCACTCTCACTCTCACTCACGCACTCTCACTCACACACACGCACTCTCACTCACACACACGCACTCTCACTCACACACACGCACTCTCACTCACACTCACGCACTCTCACTCACACACACGCACTCTCACTCACACACACGCACGCACTCACTCACACACTCTCTCACAGACACTCACTCTCACACACTCACTCTCACACAGACACTCACTCTCACACACTCTCTCTCTCTCTCTCTCTCTCTCTCTCACACACACACCTCCTCTCAGGACCAGATCTCCCTCCGTGGCTCTGAGTCCGAAGGCCTCCATGCGTTTGCTGACCATAGAGTTCCAGACGTAGCTCTGATAGCTGTGGATGTACATCAGCCTGTTGTTACGAGGGATCTGCAGCAGGATGAAGACGGTCAGGTCACTGCGTGTGCCGTGTGCTTGGAGCACGTGTTAACATTATTCTCTCTCACCAGTCCGAAGGCAGTGATGATGTTGTTTTTGCCGTACTTGGCCAGGCCTCGCAGTAACTGACCCTCGATGCAGCGTTTGACCGGCAGCTTCTTCAGCGCCGCCTCGGGGTCCTGAGAGCGTGCCCACTCCTCTCTGCACTTCACCAGATAGCCCTTCTCCGCTGGACACACAGACGCTCGGTTACACTCACTGTCTCCAGCACTTTAATGTTCAGAGTCAGAGGAGCACTGATGGACTACCTCACCAGATTTCTCAGAGAAATAAGTGTGTTTTACTCAAATGTAAGGCATTAGTCACATTTACTGACAGTCTCTGAAGTCATTGGTGTGTGGCTCACCTGCAGTCAGTGAATAAGTGTATAAATGACAGAAGGAAAGGCTAATGAGAGAATCTGACCTCCAGCACGAGGCTTCAGGATGAGATCCACTACTTCCTTCCAGTTGTTCTGCAGAATCGCTCTGAGAATAAGAGCCAGCAACAAACCATGAGTTTCCCTCATATGAGCTGCAGACACACGGGGGTGGGTGTGTGTGTCTGTAGTGAGTGTGTGTGTTTGTGTGTGTGAGAGAGAGAGTGTGTAGTGAGTATGAGTTTGTTGTGATCTGCCGACTCGGTGCGTGTGTGTGTTTGTTAGTCTGTAGTGTTAGTGTGTGTGTGTGTGCCAGTAGTGAGTGAGTGAGTGTGTCTGTAGTGTTAGTGTGTGTGCCAGCCAGTAGTGAGTGAGTGAGTCTGTAGTGTTAGTGTGTGTGTCTGTAGTGTGTGTGTGTGTGTGTGTGTGTCTGTAGTGTTAGTGTGTGTCAGTAGTGTGTGTCAGTAGTGAGTGTGTTAGTGTGTGTCAGTAGTGAGTGAGTGTGTGTGTGTCTGTAGTGTTAGTGTGTGTCAGTAGTGAGTGAGTGTGTGTGTGTGTCTGTAGTGTTAGTGTGTGTCAGTAGTGAGTGTGTTAGTGTGTCAGTAGTGAGTGTGTGTGTCTGAAGTGTTAGTGTGTGTTAGTAGTGTGTGTGTGTGTGTGTCTGTAGTGTTAGTGTGTGTCTGTAATGTTAGTGTGTGTGCCAGCCAGTAGTGAGTGAGTGTGTGTGTCTGTAGTGTTAGTGTGTGTGCCAGCCAGTAGTGAGTGAGTGTGTGTGTCTGTAGTGTTAGTGTGTGTCTGTAATGTTAGTGTGTGTGCCAGCCAGTAGTGAGTGAGTGTGTGTGTCTGTAATGTTAGTGTGTGTGCCAGCCAGTAGTGAGTGAGTGTGTGTGTCTGTAATGTTAGTGTGTGTGCCAGCCAGTAGTGAGTGAGTGTGTGTGTCTGTAGTGTTAGTGTGTGTGCCAGCCAGTAGTGAGTGAGTGTGTGTGTCTGTAGTGTTAGTGTGTGTGCCAGCCAGTAGTGAGTGAGTGTGTGTGTCTGTAGTGTTAGTGTGTGTTAGTAGTGTGTGTGTGTGTGTGTGTGTGTGTGTCTGTAGTGTTAGTGTGTGTCTGTAGTGTTAGTGTGTGTGCCAGCCAGTAGTGAGTGAGTGAGTGAGTGAGTGAGTGAGTGAGTGAGTGAGTGAGTGAGTCTCTGTAGTGTTAGTGTGTGTGCCAGTAGTGAGTGAGTGAGTGTGTGTGTGTCTGTAGTGTTAGTGTGTGTGTGTGTGTGTGTGTGTGAGAGATAGTGTGTGTGTGTGTGTGTGTGTGTGTGTGTGTGTGACTGTTGTGTTAGTGTGTGTGTGAGAGAGAGAGAGTGTGTGTGTGTGTGTGTGTGTCTGTAGTGTTAGTGTGTGTGCCAGTAGTGAGTGAGTGAGTGCGTGTGTGTGTGTCTGTAGTAGGGCTGCACGATATATTGCATGCGATATGCATGCGCATCTCGTCAGTAAAGCCGGTTCCTTGATTAGCGGTTAATCTCCATCACCTGTTTTCAAATGGAGCGGCATTTAATACACAGAGCCGTAGATCACTGACAAGCTACGCATATATCGCGTTCATATCAAAGGCGATATATCAGTCGATATATGCGTAGCTTGTCAGTGAACTACGGCTCTGTGTATTAAATGCCGCTCCATTTGAAAACAGGTGATGGAGATTAACCGCTAATCAAGGAACCGGCTTTACTGACGAGATGCGCATGCATATCGCATGCAATATATCGTGCAGCCCTAGTCTGTAGTGTTAGTGTGTGTGTGTGTGTGTGAGAGAGATAGTGTGTGTGTGTGTGTGTGTGTGAGACTGTTGTGTTAGTGTGTGTGAGAGAGAGAGAGAGAGAGAGTGTGTGTGTGTGTGTGTGTGTGTGTGAGAGAGAGAGAGAGTGTGTGTGTGTGTGTGAGAGAGAGAGAGAGTGTGTGTGTGTGTGTGAGAGAGAGAGAGAGTGTGTGTGTGTGAGAGAGACAGAGAGTGTGTGTGTGTGTAGTCACCTGCCGACTCTGTGTGTAGGAACAGCTGTGGTGCCGAAGCGCTGCATGCCGTAGTAGTTGATGAAGCCGGTTTCTCTGAGTGAAGTCATGGCCTGCTCCACCTGCTCCAGAGAGCCGGAGATATTCCTGTGGAGGACACACACTTCACACTTACACACACAAGCTGGGGGGTGTTCCAGAAAGCAGGTTATGTGACATACCTGGGTATGTTTGAGGATAAGCGAGCGGATAACCTCAGCTTTCGGTTCCAAAATCGGAGGTAACGTTCAGGGTACGTAAGTAACCATAGCAACTTGCTCTCTGAAGATAACCTGCTCCGGAGCTATATATATATATATAGTTGTATAACATGTTATTTATAAAGCACTAATATAAGTAATATTATTGGTTATTATAGTTATTTTATTGGCATATCTAACAGTTATCTCTATAAATTATAAATCACTATTATGACAAAGGTAATATTTAATTTATTATATTATATAAATATTATCATCTCACACATGGATCGGCATTTTCTATCATGTATTTCTATAATAAAAATACATATCTGATATGACAATATATAATTAGCATCAAACAAATATAATTCTTATTCTCAAGGAATAAAGATTAAACAGAAAAATGATTGCACAACCATCGATTAGGTGGCGATATGCACTAAGCATGTAAACGACCATTGAACAAAAGAAGAAGAAACAAATAGCATGGCGCGCTTTTTCTTAAGCGTCTGTTTCTATAGTGACTCATGTCTTGAGTCTTAACCAGGAACACAAACCTCGAGTAAGCAAGGTTTGGGTTAATCAACCCAAAGTTCAGGGTTTAGCTGAAGGCAAGTTAACCGTGCTTTCTGGAATACACCCCTGATCTACCTGCACCAATAACCAGCATTGCTCATATAACTTCAACATGAGGGTGAATAAATCATGGCTTTTATATTTATATATGCGTGTGCACTAACCCTTGAAGACCAGCTCTAAGTCTAAACCGGTTTAAATGTTTATCTGGTTGGAGACAGCAGCTAACAGGACTCACCTGAGAACCACCGTGAAGTGGTTTCCCTGCAGTTCTCCCAGTTTTAATGGATGCTTCTTATAGCTGAAGTTTCCCAGCTTCAGGTTCATGAGGCACTTGTTGAGGTGAGACAATCTCTCAGCGGTGATCCTGTGGAGACACGTTCAGATTGATGTAAACACGTGTGTTTGAGGACAGCAGACGTCTGACGGGCTTCACTCACTTCAGCACCGCGATCTCCTGCACCGTGATGGCCCTCTTGTCTTTGGTGCCCATGTAGGAGAACATGTTGGGTCTGACCCTGCAGAAACAGAGGAGCTGTGAGTGGAGCGTTAGGGAGCGACAGACAGACAGACTAGTGTTTGACGGACGGAGCAGTGTTCGACGGACGGACCAGTGTTCGACGGACGGACCGGTGTTCGACAGACAGACCAGTGTTCGACAGACAGACCAGTGTTCGACAGACGGACCAGTGTTCGACAGACGGACCAGTGTTCGACAGACGGACCAGTGTTCGACACGAGTGTTTGACAGACAGACGAGTGTTTGACAGACAGACGAGTGTTTGACAGACAGACGAGTGTTTGACAGACGGACGAGTGTTTGACAGACGGACGAGTGTTTGACAGACGGACGAGTGTTTGACAGACGGACAGACCAGTGTTCGACAGACAGACGAGTGTTCGACAGACGGACCAGTGTTCGACAGACGGACCAGTGTTCGACAGACAGACCAGTGTTCGACAGACAGACGAGTGTTCGACAGACGGACGAGTGTTTGACAGACGGACGAGTGTTTGACAGACGGACGAGTGTTTGACAGACGGACGAGTGTTTGACAGACGGACAGACCAGTGTTCGACAGACAGACGAGTGTTCGACAGACGGACCAGTGTTCGACAGACAGACGAGTGTTCGACAGACGGACCAGTGTTCGACAGACGGACCAGTGTTCGACAGACAGACGAGTGTTCGACAGACGGACCAGTGTTCGACAGACAGACCAGTGTTCGACAGACGGACCAGTGTTCGACAGACAGACGAGTGTTCGACAGACGGACGAGTGTTTGACAGACGGACGAGTGTTTGACAGACGGACGAGTGTTTGACAGACGGACGAGTGTTTGACAGACGGACAGACCAGTGTTCGACAGACAGACGAGTGTTCGACAGACGGACCAGTGTTCGACAGACAGACGAGTGTTCGACAGACGGACCAGTGTTCGACAGACAGACGAGTGTTCGACAGACGGACCAGTGTTCGACAGACGGACCAGTGTTCGACAGACGGACGAGTGTTCGACAGACGGACGAGTGTTCGACAGACGGACGAGTGTTTGACAGATGGACCAGTGTTCGACGGACAGACCTGAGGAACTTGGACAGGAGGTTGATGGCATCCATGGTGTCCTTGTTCTCCTTATAGAGCACAAAATGACAGAAACTCCCGCGGTTCTTCGGCCACGAATGCTTTCGAGGGGCTTCGGTGGGACACATGAGTGAAGAGACGAAAGACTCAATATGAAAACAGACAAAGAAATGTAGCACAGAATCAATCAGCATTTAAATTATTATTATTATTTTAAAATTGCTAAGTTTACGTACATGGTCAACACCACCAGTGCAATATCTACACAAGGTAAGACTCTTCGTCAAATCAATCTAGACAGCATCATTACACACGCGACTGAACTGAGCATTTACACTCACAGCTGATTATGTTCAGAACACCTCCACAATATTTCTACACAATAACTGTGAAAAGCTTACAGCTTTTTAATATTTCTGTCGGGTCACCAAAATAATAAAACGACAGCTTCCTGATTTTTTCCCTGGTGTTTTAACATCTTTAGTCACAGCCACTAGACGGAGGTCAAGAGACAAGCTTTCACAGCTGCATTTCTACATTAATGAGATTTGTCAATCACCTCAGCTTTATCTGCATTTTGGGGTCATGATTAGTCCTATATTAGTCAAAGGCACATTCAAATTGTAATGAAATTGGTCAGCATTTGAATGAATGTCCAGCAGAAGCACAGGTTCCCTGCTCTTACCTGCCGAGGGCCGGACCTCTGTCCAGAGAGCGAGAGGAGCGTTAGGAGAACAAGAGAGCGTTACTCAGGACAGAGAGGA
>CM041815.1:31570433-31582933 GCA_023376895.1 Aspiorhynchus laticeps
CCCATTGTTTTTGTCTTTTTGATGTCTATTCATGCATTTTTATTTTTTAGTCGTAGTGTCCTCTACAGAGAACATAGAATAAAACTTAATTTTTCACAAATGTTATTTTTCCATTTTTTTCTTATGTTCTAAACAATGTAATGACATGAAAAAATACTAAATTCACAAAGCTTTTTTTTGGGGGGGGGGGGGGTTCTCAGGAGGATAATGCAAGAGGACAATAACAAAAAGTCATTTTCCAGCTGAAGTCTGTCCGTTGATGATTCAGTTCAGCTCTCTTCCAATAGTGTGTGTGCGATCAGTCAAGTGTCCCCATCTAAAGCCCCTTTCACACAGAGATTCCGGAAAATACACGGGTAATGTGTTCCGGCATTTGTTCCCGGATCGTCAGATTTGCTGCATTCACACTGCCAGTGATTTTCCGGAATATGTGTGTGCATTCACACACAACCCGTAAAGACACGTGACCTTTCATGTGACGTGTATAATGCGCGCTCACCATTTCACTAAACTGGAAAATGATTTCAGCTTCAGCGCGGATAGTGAGGAGCTCCCTGATCGCTGCTTCATTCTAGTTTGCATATTTTTCGTCGTGTGAACGTTGATCTGCCTTCAAAACACCCGGTAAAACAGTCGAACGATAAAGTGCGTCATCACTACCACACACTCGTTACGGCATTGATCCGGCTTTTGTTCACACAGCGCTCGTTCCGTGTCTGAACCCGGCAATGTTACTAGGTCCCAACCCGGAATCAATCCCAGAATCAATCCCGGGACGTGTTTGCGTTCACACAGAAGGCATTCCGGCAATTTTCTGGCAATTTTCCGGGACCAACGTGCAGTGTGAATGGGGCTTAAGCAAGACAGAGGAACCTAAACTCCATCGGTGACAGAATGGAGAAAAAACCTTGGGAGAAACCAGGCTCAGTTCTCCTCTGAACAGACGAACCAGCAGTTTGTTCTGCTGCAGCAGAGTCAGATTGTGCAGAGGACTCATCTGGTTCCTGTGGTCTTGTCTCGATGGCTGTCTAGGTGACGGGGTCCTCACTGGGGGTCTGTCTCTGGGGCTCATCTAGGTGTCCTGGTCTCCGCTGACGTTCAGGGCTGTAGAGGTCGTCTCTAGGTGCTGATCCACCATCTGATCTGGTGACTGCAGTGACCTCGGAATAAGAAAGAAACAGACTAATATTAGCGTAGATGCCAATCTTTTTACGATGTAACGAGTACATCGTGTGTTATGGGAAGTGTTCCCGGTTCCGGTTGATCTAATTAATGCAGCCTAACAATCCTTTAACGGATTTGAATAATAGAAGTGTATTAGTGTGTTATGTGTACGCCAGGTTAAAGAGATGGGTCTTTAATCTAGATTTAAACTGACAGAGTGTGTCTGCCTCCCGAACAGTGTTTGGTAGATTGTTCCAGAGTTTGGGCGCTAAATAGGAAAAAGATCTGCCGCCCGCAGTTGATTTTGATATTCTAGGTATTATCAAACGGCCAGAGTTTTGAGAACGCAGCGGTCGTGAAGGACTATAATGCGATAAGAGCTCGCTCAAGTACTGAGGAGCTAAACCATTCAGGGCTTTATAAGTAATTAACCAGATTTTAAAATCTATACGATGTTTAGTAGGGAGCCAGTGCAGTGTTGACAGAACCGGGCTAATGTGCTCATACTTCTGGTTCTAGTAAGAACTCTAGCTGCTGTGTTTTGAACCATCTGTAGTTTGTTTATTAAGCGTGCAGAACAACCACCCAATAAAGCATTACAATAATCTAACCTTGAGGTCATAAACGCATGAATTAACATTTCTGCATTTGACATTGAGAGCATAGGTCTCAGTTTATATATATTTTTTAAGATGAAAAAATGCAGTTCTACAAATGCTAGAAACGTGGCTGTCAAAGGAGAGATTGCTATCAAATAGCACACCTAGGTTCCTGACTGATGACGAAGAACTGACAGAGCAGCCATCAAGTGTTAGACAGTGTTCTAGGTTATTACTTGTGGGGGTTTTTGGTCCAATAATTAAAACCTGTTTTTTCCGAATTTAGCAGTAGGAAATTACCAGTCATCCAGTTTTTTTTTGTCAACTTTGCATTCAGTTAGTTTTGCGAATTTGGTGTGTTTCACCGGGCCGTGAAGAAATATAGAGCTGAGTATCATCAGCATAACAGTGAAAGCTAACCCCGTGTTTCCTAATGATATCTACCAAGGGTAACATGTAAAGCGTGAAAAGCAATGGTCCTAGTACTGAGCCTTGAGGTACTCCATACTGCACTTGTGATCGATATGATACCTCTTCATTCACTGCTACGAATTGATGACAGTCAGATAAGTACGATTTGAACCATGCCAATGCAATTCCACTAATGCCAACATAATTTTGTAGTCTATTCAAAAAATATTGTGGTCGATAGTGTCAGGCAGTGACCATCTGAACGACATAATAAAGCTTCTGTGTGCCAGATCTGATGAGTGGGATCTCTGGTTCAGTTTCTAGTGTCTCAATCAAAATCAGTCAAGTATCTTTCAAAGAATTAACAAACGTGCGACTAGATCTTCCTCAGATTTATTCATAGCAGAGTATGTGTAACTCACATCAGACGGTCAGTGAAGGGACTGTGACAGACGACTGGCGGGGAGTAGAGGTCCAAAGTTTACGCCAAGCGAACTGTTAACGTAACCTTAGCAGTGTAATGAGATCAGGTCAGTGTTGGAGATGGCATCAGGTCTGACGATTAGGCCCAGTCCATGCTACGTGTTCCCAACATGATTTCAGAAAGCTGATTCTTTGTATTTGTGTAGACCAGGGATAGGCCACATCAAAGCAAGGCGCCGCATAGTATATGCATGACAAATGAAGCTTTGATTGATTGATTGATTTAGTTAGTTATTAAGTGCTGTTTACGTGGAAGTATACATGGCAGCTCCATTCTTATACCATCTCTACATTTTTATGAGCATATAAATTGATTGATGTGTAAGTCACATTTTATAATTTCATTCAGAAATAATGTAAAATAAACTAAATGTATGCAAACATTATAAACATGTATTTTTCTTCCCCTTCACAACAAATCCTTTAAATTTAGCAGGATTCAGAGCAGAAAAATGAATGAAAAATTATGCAATTATACTCTCATTCATTATAAACGCTCTTTTATAAAAGCCTAAACAAATGTGTTTAAAGCCAACCTGAAACTAGCGGCGTGTGGGAAACGCATCAATCCATATATATACGCTTCTGACGTTGATTGCTTTATATAAACCACTTTGGAATATAAATTGCAGCATGTTTCAGATGATTAAAAAAAAGTGATTTATAATCCGGAAAACAGCTATAGCTAATATAGCAAAATAATTAATAAATAATAGGATAAAAGCAACAAACCATTTCCAAGTCAAGCCACCTTTATTTATATAGAGCTTTTAACAATACAGTTTGTGTCAAAGCAGCTTTACAATAATTCAAAAGGACAATCGTAAACACTCAATTTTCAGTTATTGAATTTTTCAATAACAATATTGCATATTAAAAGCTGAAGCCTCTGTTATTAGCATTAAAATAAAATGACCGTTTGCAACAACTCTGTAACAAGTTCCATTGATTATGATTCATTATTGTTTGCTGTTTTGGGGTGGTAATGTTATATATTAGGCTATATATTATTAGGCAAGGGGGACCCACACATTTCTTGAGAGGTAAATCCGACCCTCACAAGTGAGTGCATTCTGAGTCTGACTCAATATATCGTATGTGTACCTGTTATATACGGCATTGCAGGCTATCACGGCATCTCTTGGATTTTGCTGATATTGGATCAAATTAGTCATTTTGGACCAACTGCCTCAAGGGCTGGATGCTAGTGCCCAGCGCACCATATGTGGCCTGTGGGCCGTAGTTTTCCCTCCTCTGCTGTAGACCATACATCTCCAGAGTGATCATCAGATCGTGTGACTGTGAGGTTTTGTAGGCCAGTGTGAAGCATGACTATATGAGAGTCATCAGTCTTCTGAACCAACCCACGGCTGTCATGTGATCCGGTTAGTGGAAATAACACCAGCTGATGAAGGCTGTCCTGACGTGTGTGTGTGTGTGTGTGTGTGTGTGTGTGTGTGTGTGTGTGTGTGTGTGTGTGTGAGTGTGAGTGTGTGAGTGTGTGTGTGTGAGAGAGAGAGAGAGAGAGAGTGTGTGTGTGTGTGTGTGTGATAGAGAGAGAGTGCGTGTGTGTGTGTGTGTGTGTGTGAGTGTGGGTGTGTGTGTGTGTGTGTGTGAGAGAGAGAGAGAGAGAGAGTGTGTGTGTGTGTGTGTGTGATAGAGAGAGAGAGAGAGAGTGTGTGTGTGTGTGTGATAGAGAGAGAGAGAGAGAGTGTGTGTGTGTGTGAGTGAGTGAGTGTGTGTGAGTGAGTGTGGGTGTGTGTGTGTGTGTGTGTGAGAGAGAGAGAGAGAGAGAGTGTGTGTGTGTGTGTGTGTGTGATAGAGAGAGAGTGCGTGTGTGTGTGTGTGTGTGTGTGAGAGAGAGAGAGAGAGAGTGTGAGTGTGAGTGTGTGTGTGTGTGTGTGTGTGTGTGTGTGTGTGTGTGTGAGAGAGAGAGAGAGAGAGAGTGTGTGTGAGTGTGTGTATGATAGAGAGAGTGTGTGTGTGTGTGTGCGTGTGTGTGTGTGTGTGTGTGTGTGTGTGTGTGTCCAGTGCTCAGTCTGTCTGCTGACTATCAACGAGCTGCAGAGACTCAAACACACAGTTCTCAGCATGAAAATGGCTTTGTGTTCTCATGTGAGTAGGTGCTGTGGAATGTGATTTATTGATTTTATATATAGTGTATTATTTTGTGTATCCCTACCAGTGTACAGATGCTCACAGGGACTGTTCACAGAGAAGCAGAACATTACTTCTGTTGCTGCTGTTTCATAGGCGTCTGAATCACTCGAGTTGCTTTAGTGTCATTTATATCAGCATTATATTGACATCTCTGCTCTCTAGACGTCAGCGTCTGCTACTGATAAACCTCCACTGACACACGTGGACCTGCTGAAATGAGAAGGAGGTTTGTTGTGTGTGAGTGTGAGGTCTGGACCGCGTGTGAGATTCCTGGCGTCGCTCTCGTTCCCTGAAAGCGTCTCAGAAACACAGAGAGGCAGAAGACTTTAGACAAACATCCCTCCATCATTATGGAGCGCAGTCACTCTCGTTCCAGCAGGACGCTTGGGTTAGCGCTCAGTGCACTGCGATTACGGCATCGAGCCAAGCACAGGTAAAGAGAGAGAGAGTGTGTGTGTGTGTGTGTGTGTGAGAGAGAGAGAGAGAGAGAGAGAGAGAGAGAGAGTTTGTGTGTGTGTGTGTGTGTGTGAGAGTGTGTGTGTGTGTGTGTGTGTGAGTGTGAGAGAGTGTGTGTGTGTGTGTGTGTGTGTGAGAGAGTGTGTGTGTGTGTCTGTGTGTGTGTGTGCTTGTTTTTATATACCGGTGGGGACTTAAACCTGAATACACACAGCCTCATGGGGACTTGTGTCACGGTGGGGACCTAAATTGAGGTCTTCATGGGTAAACAAGCTTATAAATCACACAGAATTAAGTTTTTTGAACATCTAAAAATACAAAATGTCTCCTGTGAGGGCTAAGTTTAGGTGTAGGGTTGGTGTAGGGCAATAGAATATACGGTCTGTACAGTAGAAAAACCATTACGCCTATGGAAGTCCCCACAAGGATAGTGAAACAAGTGTGTGTGTGTGTGTGTGTGTGTGTGTGTGTGTGTGAGAGAGAGAGAGAGAGAGAGAGAGAGAGAGAGTGTGTGTGTGTGTGTGTGTGTGTGTGAGAGTGTGTGTGAGAGTGTGTGTGTGTGAGTGTGTGTGTGAGTGTGTGTGTGAGTGTGCATGTGTGAGTGAGTGTGTGTGTGTGTGTGTGAGGGAGTGAGTGTGTGTGTGAGGGAGTGTGAGTGTGAGTGAGTGTGAGTGTGTGTGTGTGAGGGAGTGTGTGTGAGGGAGTGTGTGTGTGTGTGTGTGTGTGTGTGTGTCTGTGTGTGAGTGTGTGTGTGTGTGTGTGTGTGTGTGTGTGTGTGTGTGTGTGTGTGTGTGTCTATGTGAGTGTGTGTGAGAGTGAGTGTGAGTGAGTGAGTGTGTGTGTGTCTCTGTGTGTGTGAGTGTGTGTGAGGGAGTGTGTGTGTGTCTGTGTGAGAGTGAGTGTGTGTGAGGGAGTGTGTGTGTGTGTGTGTGTGTGTGTGTGTGTGAGTGTGTGTCTGTGTGTGTGACGAGTTCTTATTCAAGACGCCAGCTAGGCGATGAGATCTAACACTAACTCATCTCAGTCAATCAAAACAGCTCAGATACATGACAGCGCTGAACACTGAGGTCTTTAAGGTAGAGGAATAGAAACTCTGTTGAAGTTTATGGATTATAAACATCTCTAACACACACACTCACGGCGTCCCTGTGTTTGTGGACTCGGCACACGCCGGGCACACGCCGGGCAGAATGTCACGCTGGTCTGTGAATGTGATTGAGGGGTGTGAATGAGATACTGAACCAGATTTGTTTACAGGAACAAATAGTGTGTGTCTGTGTATATATATTCTTTTTTTTTCCTTTGTTAAGTGCAGTCAGCATTAGTCTATAGTATTTATAATTTGGTGCTTATAAACAGTTGAAGCTTGTGGAATGTCCCGATTAGCTGAGTGAACGTTTGTGTGTCTGCGTGTCTTTCATTCTTATATAAAGTGAATCTGATGTCAAGCTGGATCTAGACTCATGTCTCTAGTTTCTATGGCAACAGGATGAAGGTGTTCTCTGTGCTTCCGAGGCGGTGGCTGACCGCTGTGTGTGTTTCATAAACTCAGTGCTTAATATACAATAAATGGAAATGTGTGTGTGTGTTTGTAGGCCCGACACACAGAAGGTTCCGTCCACTCCTCCTCCTCCTCCTCCTCCTCCTCCTCCTCCTCCCCCTCCGCCCCCCCCTCCCGAGCCTGTGGCCCCACCGGAGCCCGAGGAGGAGATTCTGGGCTCTGATGACGAAGAGCAGGAGGATCCGGCCGACTACTGCAAAGGTACCGCAACCGTCTCTCTCTCTGTCTGTCCGTCTGTCTGTCAAGATTCAAGATTCAAATAGCTTTATTGGCACGGTGAAATAAATCTTTACATTGCCAAAGCTTTAACAACACTATACAATATAAATAATAAAATAATAATGGGTAGGTAAAAAATCAGTCTTCTAATATTTCTAGAAGTTCCTCTAGGTATCCTATGGTGAGTGTGTTGGTAGTTGTGTCCCGCTGGAGCCTCTTTCGTCGTGACAGGACCTCACGTACCTGGCGGCCAGGTTTGAGCTTGCTGGGCTTTCTCCGAGCAGGTATGGGAGTTTGTCCAGATTGGGTTTCTGATGGAAGTCTTTGTGGTGAGTTGTGAAATGGGGATAGAATGTGTCCCTAATTTGGTCATATTTAGTGCAGGATGTCAGGAAGTGCAGCTCTGTTTCCACTTCATCTCCTGTGCAGTGGGGACACAGCCGGTCTTCTTTTGGTAGCCAGGTCTGTCTGTGTCTGCCTGTCTCTATGCTGAGATGGTGTTGACTGAGTCTGTACATGCTCAGGACTTTTCTCAGTTTAGGGTCACTCACTGTACTCAGGTATCCTGCCAATTCATATTCTCTATTTAGGGCCAAATAGCATTCCAATTTACTTTGTAGGGCTGTTGCGTCTCTCCAATGTTTCAGGTATTTTTCTTTTTGTGTTTGAATTATTTGGTTTGGTCTGGCTAAGTTTTTATTCTCAGTCAGACCTGTTGTGGTTTGTGTAGTCAGCTCTAAGACCAGTTGTCCGAGGGCGTTTCTCTCTGGTGTCAGCTCTTGGTAGTTCAGGGCTTTGTGATGGAGGGTCTGTTTATCACTATTTTTTATGTGGGCATGGAATTTAATGGCCCTTTTTTGAATTGTGATAATAAGTGGGTATAATCCTAATTCTGCTCTGCAGGCATTATTTGGGGTTTTGCGCTGTACTCGGAGCAACACTTTGCATAGTTCGGTCTGCAGAGTCTCTATTGGGTGTTTGTCCCATTTAGTGAACTCTTGGTTTGTGAGTGGACCCCAGACTTCACACCCGTAGAGTGCGATGGGTTCTATTACTGATTTGATTATTTTTATCCAGATTCTGATTGGGATGTCAATTTTGATATTTCTCTTAATAGCGTAAAAAGCTCTCCGTGCCTTGTCTCTCAGGTCGTTCACAGCTTTGTTAAAGTTCCCTGTGTTGTTAATATTTATGCCAAGATAAGTGTAGTTCTGCGTGTGCTCAAGGAGCATGTTGTCTAATTTAAAACTATGATGTTGGTCTTGGTGGCTGGGTCTTTTTTGGAAAATCATTATTTTTGTCTTTTTGGGGTTAACTGACAGGGCCCATGACTGACAGAAGCTGTGCAGGAGGTCTAGATGCTGCTGTAGACCCTCTTTAGTGGGAGACAGCAGCAGCAGATCATCAGCAAACAGGAGGCATTTGACTTCAGTGTCTAGTAGAGTAAGACCGGGCGCTGCAGACTGATCCAGAGCTCTCACTAACTCATTTATGTATATATTGAACAGTGCAGGACTTAAGCTGCAGCCCTGTCTCACTCCACGACACTGAGGGAGGAATTCTGTGTGTTTGTTACCAATCTTAACAGCAAATTTGTTGTTTTTGTACATTGATTTGATGATGTCATATGTTTTTCCTCCGATGCCGCACTGGATTAATTGAAGAAAAAGACCTTCATGCCAAATAGAGTCAAAAGTTTTTTCGAAGTCAATAAAGCATGAGAAAATTTTGCTTTTGTTTTGGTTGATTTGCTTATCGATTAAGGTATGGAGAGTGTATATATGGTCTGATGTGCGATATTTTGGTTGGAAGCCAATTTGACACTTGCTCAGGACATTTCCGTCTCTAAGAAAATGGGCTAGTCTGCTGTTTAGGATTTTGCAGAAAAGTTTACCTAGGTTGCTGTTTACACATATGCCACGGTAGTTATTAGGGTCAAATCTGTCTCCGTTTTTATGGATTGGGGTGATGAGGCCTTTGTTCCAGATGTTGGGGAATATACCTGAACTAAGGATGATATTGAAGAGCTTGAGGATGGCTAATTTGAATTTGTGCTCTGTGTATTTTATCATTTCATTTAGGATGCCATCGACACCACAGGCTTTTTGGGTTTTCAGGGTTTGTATTTGGTCTAATAGTTCAGCTAGTGTAATTGGAGAGTCTAAGGGGTTCTGGTAGTCTTTGATGGTCGACTCTAAAACCCTTAGTTTTTCGTACATTGCATTTTGTTCCCGATTGTTTTCTATATTACTAAAAAGGTTGGAGAAGTGGTTTATCCAAACATCTCCGTTCTGGATGGCTAGTTCTTGATGGTAAGATTTGTTTAGTGTATTCCAATGTTTCCAGAAGTGGTTGGATTCTAAGGATTCTTCAATTTCTTTGAGTTGACTTTTTGTGTTTTGTTCTTTTTTCTTTCTTAAAGTATTCCTATATTGTTTAAGTTTTTCATGATAGAGATGACGGATGTTCTCATTGTCAGCCTCTCTGTGTTTCTGGTTTGATAGGATTCTTACTTCTTTCCTAAGTCTTTTGCAGTCATTGTCAAACCATCTCTCAGTGGCATGTGGTCTTTTTGCTTTTCTTTTTGTGGTTTTTAAATTGGATAATGTTGCTGAGACCTCAAATATTCTGTTCAGCTTGTCTACTGCTAGGTTTGTACCTTCACTGTCGTGCGGGAAAGGAGTGGCGAGGAATTGATCTAATAGGACTTGAATTTTTGTTTGACCAATTGTACTTAGATATGTATCTTTACTGTCTTGTTTCCATCTATACGTGTTTCTAAGTGAGTGGAGCTGGGTTTGTTTAGATGTTTCTTGGTTGGGCGTTGCTCTGGTTAAGTAGAGGGTTATTTTACTATGGTCTGATAGTGGGTTTAGTTGGCTGACTGTGAACGCTCTGAGGGAGTTTGGGTTAAGGTCTGTAAGAAAATAGTCGACTGTACTGCTACCAAAAGCTGAGCTGTAGGTGTATCTACCGTAGGAATCTCCTCTTAGTCTGCCATTGACTATGTACATACCTAGTGTGCGACACAGATGAAGGAGATGTGTTCCGCTTTTGTTTGTTGTTTTATCATAATTGTGTCTTCGTGTGTGTATAGGTGGGGGGAGGACGTCACCTCCAGGCAGGTGCTTGTCCCCCTGAGAGTTAAGGGTGTCCAGTTCTTCACCTGTTCTGGCATTTAGGTCTCCACAGACCAGTACGCTTCCCTGTGACTGGAAGTAATTAATGTCTACTTCAAGAATGGAGAAACTGTCTTCATTAAAATAGGGAGACTCTGCCGGAGGGATATAAGTGGCACATAGGAAGATGTTTTTCTCTGTTGCGGTGACTGTACTATTAATTTCTAACCATGTATAGAATTGTCCTGTTTTAACTACTTTGACGGCATGGACAAGATTTGATCTGTACCAAATAAGCATGCCTCCTGAGTCTCTTCCTTGTGTCACTCCAGGCAGTTTAATAGATGGGATGATGAGTTCTCTGTAGTCTTTGGGGCAGCCGGTGGGTCCATCTCTGCTCCATGTCTCCTGCAGGATGATGATGTCTGAATTTTTTATTTCTGAGTTGAAATCTGTGTTTCTGCTTTTGAGGCCAAAGGTAGATGATCTCAGGCCTTGAATATTCCAGCATGATATTATAAATGCTTTGTTGTTCATAGGGTCTTAGTTTTGTTGATAAGTTTTGACCTATGACAGTAGGTGTGAGCAGATGAGGTTGAGCATCTGACGGATGTCTCTTAGCTCTGTTGTTGTGGCTTGCACTGGTGCTGTTGTGGGTTTTCTGCTCACAATCTGAGCATAGCTGTGACTGCCAGGGGCCTGCTGTGTATGAGGGGGGTAGGGGGTAGGCAGGAGTGGCTTTGGTCTGGCCTGATTCACTGAATGTGAGGATGTGAGGGCTGGGAGAAGATGCTCAGGTGTTGGCTGGGATGGTCTCAGCGTGTGAGAGTGCTGTTGTCTTCTGGATGTTCTCTCTGGGGGTACACTGTGCTTTCTTACAGGTTTGGGTGGAGGCTGTTGGACTCTGTTGCTCCTGGGGGTGCTGTGGCGGTTCCGATTCAGGGCCACGTCTTTGAGGGTCTTGGCGAAGACAGGAACAGCTGTTTTGTACAGATGGACATGGTCATAGAGACATGAGAAGTCCAGGGTGGGGTGGTGTGCCAGGTGCACGTTGGGTTTAAGCGCACAGGCACGGGAGAGGTTGGCATTCACCCGCTGGATAGTGTCAGGATGGAAGTCTTTTCGGGGCAGCAGTGTGGAGATGATAATTTTAGCATTTTGGAAGGTGGTTGAGGCCTTTTCAATCACTGTTTGTAATGATGTAGCCACCCTCTCCTGTTTGGCTCTCAGGTCGTTTGTGCCGGTGTGGATTATTATATGGCTTGGGGATCCCAGTTTGTCTACACTTAGTGATTTGAGTGCGCTCTGAGTGTTCGGACACCAGAGTTTGGTCACTCTGTGTTTGGGAAAGAGTTTCTTTTCATCAATAAATTTTCCATTTGAATCAATTAAAAGAGCGATTTCTGGTTTCAGCATTCCTTCTGTTGGTGTGGAGGGGTCGTCTGAGTGTGATGTGAGGGAAGTGTCTGATCCGAGAGGAGGATTCTGGCTGTGCTGAATCTCTGTTGTTTGGGAGCTGTGATCAGGGTGAGGGGTGTCCTGCTCCACCGGTTCCTCTGATGAGATGAACTCGCTGTGCTGTGCTCCTCTGTCCTGCCTCAGTTCTCTTATTTCCATCCTCATTGCTGTTAGTTGTGTCCTGTGTATCTCAGTCTGTTGTAAGAACTGTGTTTCCAGTGTCTCCAGCTGGGCCCTTAGTCCCTCTCTCACCTGCTGGAGTTCCTTCACCTCACTCTGCAGTGTAGACAGCTCTCTCCTGAGGCTGTCCCTTTCTCTGTGCTTGGCTGTGGGGCTGTTGCTGGTCTGGTCTGTTGTCTGAACTTTTTGCAAGGAAAAGATCATCTCCTTGAGCTGGACCATTTCTCCCTCTAGCTCTGTGAACCTCTCCCTCATGTCAGTGCAATAGCAGTGTGAATGGGGGTCTTTGGTCTGGTTTATGCTCGAAGGGTCTCTCTGTTCTGTCTGATCCTCATTTGTGTGGATGCGGTGGGAGACTGACTCCTCAGGAGTGATTAGTTGGTCGCTGGTTATGGTCTCTTTCTGTGCTCTGTCTTTGATGCAGAGGAAGTCTTGTTCGAAGAGCCCATTGATGCTCTTTACCACCAC
Organism: Aspiorhynchus laticeps; assembly: GCA_023376895.1. Taxonomy (NCBI): domain Eukaryota; kingdom Metazoa; phylum Chordata; class Actinopteri; order Cypriniformes; family Cyprinidae; genus Aspiorhynchus; species Aspiorhynchus laticeps. Next base: position 31,582,712 of record CM041815.1, read on the forward strand.
TATACCCGTTGTTTTGTAGATATTAACGTTGGTGGTTGTTGTGTCTTCCTCATTTCTTATTTTTAGCTGGAAACCCCCACAGATGCCTTTTCTTTCAGCAGAGGGGTAGTGTGTAATGACGGCCTTGTGCCATGCATAGGGCTTGTTGGTGTAGAATATCAGGTTACTTATGCTGCCATCTTTATGTAGGTCTGCAAAAAGTGTTTCTGGGTTGTCAGTCAG
>CM041815.1:31587933-31602933 GCA_023376895.1 Aspiorhynchus laticeps
AGGCTGCAATGCGAGCAGTTACTGTCAGATCATCTGGTTGGAATGAGAAGTAGAGTTGAGTGTCATCAGCATAGCAGTGGTAGGAAAAGCCATGCTTCTGAATGACAGATCCTAATGATGACATGTAGATGGAGAAGAGAAGTGGTCCAAGCACTGAGCCTTGAGGAACCCCAGTAGCAAGAAGTTGTGACTTAGAAACCTCACCCCATGGACAGGAGTGTTGATGCTTGCAGCTGCCAAATATCAAGAGTTTGAATCCCCCAATCAGAGCTGTTCTTTTAAATGGCCCAATGTTATGGTTAATCTTTCCAACCTGGCAACCATGTTTGTGATTGTGGTTGCTAAATAGATGCATTTAAATGGCCTTGTTTTTTGTCTTTAAGAAAACATTAACATAATTTGGAATATGAAGTTAATATTAGGAATTTCACAGGTTTAGCTTTTGAGACAATCTTTCACTAGACTTCATAATGTAGAGACTGGGTTTATTAATATGATATGCTAAATCATAATAATAATAAATAAAAAGTAGGAAATTGGATGAGGTCAATTAAACCATGCTTATCTTGATCTGTGCTTAGTAGAAGTGCTATAATTATGACTAAATGGAAAAGGTCCTCAAATATCAGATATAATCGTGATTATACATGTTGAGCAAAGCATGCGTTGTACACACACCTGTCTCTCTCTCTTCGTCTGTCTCTCAGGTGCGTGAGACTGATCCTGATGATCCTAATAAAGACATGGTTGTTCAACTCATAGACGACTTCAAGATCTCAGGGGTGAACGGGATTCGTATCCTCACGGCCTGTGTGTGTGTGTGTGTGTGTGTGTGTGTGAGTGTGTGTATGTGTGTGAGTGTGTGTGTGTGTGTGTGAGTGTGAGTGTGTGAGTGTGTGAGCGTGTGTGTGTTTCAGTGTGTGTGAGTGTGTGTGTGTGTGTGTGTGTGTGTGTGTGTGTGAGCGTGTGAGTGTGTGAGCGTGTGTGTGTTTCAGTGTGTGTGAGTGTGTGTGTGTGTGTGTGTGTGTGTGAGCGTGTGAGTGTGTGAGCGTGTGTGTGTTTGAGTGTGTGTGAGTGTGTGTGTTTGAGTGTGTGTGAGTGTGAGTGTGTGAGTGTGTGAGCGTGTGTGTGAGTGTGTGTGTGTGTGTGTGTGTGTGTGTGAGTGTGATTGTGTGTGTGAATGTGAGTGTGTGTGAGTGTGTGTGCGTGTGTGTGTGTTTGAGTGTGTGTGTGTGTGTGAGTGTGTGAGCGTGTGTGTGTGTGAGTGTGTGTGTGAGTGTGTGTGTAAGTGTGTGTGTGTGTATGTCAGTCAGTGGTCTTCTTTAACTCTGGTTCTCAGACGTGTGTATGGTGTTTGAAGTTCTTGGTCATCATTTGCTCAAGTGGATCATCAAGTCTAATTATCAGGGTTTGCCGTTACCCTGCGTCAAGAGCATCATTAGACAGGTAATCACGCACATCACACACACTTCCCGAATCTGTAAACACAGGTGTCCAGCATCCAGACAGCATCAGCATGTATTCGATGCTTCATATTCCGCTGCCTGGAGATGCTTTGAACCAATGAGATTTCACTGTGGGCGGAGCTACAAGAATCAGAACACAAATGACCGCGTCCCACTTCAGAGGCTGCGTCCTGCGAAGGTCACAGAGGTCGATCTGAGCGTCCTTAAATGGGACGGTCTAGTCTACGGAGGATTGTTCTTGTCGCCTAGCAACTGTGAGAGCTGCGGTTGACGAGCGGCAGGAATGTTTTAAAAGTAATATTCAACTGTCTAAATATTGGTGTTTGGTGATGAGTTTTTGTCTCATGGTCTGCATTTACAGTCACACCAGAGGTGTTAAACTGGGATTAGGACTTGGTTTTATGCAAACCAGTCAAGTTCTTCCACACTGACTCAATCAATCATTTTCTTTTTGAACCTTGTCTTATACACAGAGACATTGTCATGTTAGAATAGAAAAGAGTCCAAACTGTTGCTATAATATTAGAAGCACACAATTTCCTAGAATATCATTATATGCTTTAACATTAAGATTTGTACTCATAGAAATTACTAAAGTAGTTCATTAGAAGGGGTGCCAATACTTTTGGCAATATAGTGTATGTCAACATTTGGGCTGCTTTAAAGTGTTTAGTTTTTTTGTAACGTTAGATATCTAATTAAGTTGAAACCCAATGCTTATATTTAAAAGTGCATACCAGCATTTTCGCTCTCTCTCAAAAACAAATCCTATCATCAGTCATCATTGGCGTGCGGTGAATCTTGGAATAGTCTGGACTGAGAAAGATCCATCTGTTCTGGGAAGGAAGGAAGCATTACAAGGCCATATTTGAAGCAGCTGGGATGCTTTTGGTCCTCAAACGCATCCTCAATTAAAATGCATTTGAAAAAGCAACACACGCCGAACATCTTGTGTTTCTATGATGTGTAATGAGAAGATAATGATGAGTGACGTGTAACGAGAAGTGTTTCTAAACCTGAAATAACTTCCTTTTGTGATCTGATGTGGCTTCTTATCACAGAAGGACGCAGAAATATATATTCTATATTGTAAAAAAGGCTATGTCGAATAGCAATGGATGACGAGCGAGTTTTAAGAACACCGATAAACTACACATGGCCACAGTCAAGTGTTTAGTGTCTTAATGTTTCATAATTCATAAGCATTTGTGTCTTCTTTTATTCAGTTATGATAGCTGGATGCCTTTTTCCATATTAGGGATATCCTGGAGCGTCATGATTTCTATTACTTTTGTGATGCAAATGTGGATTTTCTGTGCGAGGGCGCCCTCTGGTGTCCAGTGTGAATGAAAGTGTGAGTTATAGCTCTAAATAATGGCCAATCCATAAAAGTAATCCGTCTCTCAAATGAAGTTTGAAGTACACGTATGATAATCCATGTTTTTCTACAGTGTACAGACGTTTTTGGAGTTTTAATTACAGTGTACTGATGTACTGGAGTCTTTTTTTTAAATAGCATTTTAAATAGCAAATTAACCCCCCCCTTCCCCTCACATTGATGGTACTCCAAAAAATGGTTCTCCTAACCACAGACTACAACGTCTGGCATTTTCAGTGTGAAATCATCATTTTATGTCCGTGCTGAAGTGTGTTCTAGACTCACTCGGTGTTTGTGGCTTGGCTGCAGGTTCTGCAGGGCCTGGATTACCTTCACAGTAAGTGTAAGATCATCCACACGGACATCAAACCGGAGAACATCCTCATGTGTGTGGACGACGCTTTCGTGCGCAGGATGGCGGTGGAGGCCACCGAGTGGCAGAAAGCCGGAGCGCCGCCGCCGTCTGGATCCGCTGGTATTCTGTCGTTCTGATTCGTGAATGATGATCAATGCGCTTGGTGATGTTCTGACCGTGTTTCTCTGTGTTTGTTCGCAGTCAGCACGGCTCCTCAACTCCAACAGGTCAGTGAAGCCGTCGTTCTCACACACATGACCGCCATCTTCAACACATCAAAAACTGTATAGTTGTGCATTACATACAAGCAGGGCGTCTGACGGGGGGTAATAGTGCAACTGAGTAACAGGGGCCCTTGGCGAGGGGGGGGGGGCTGTAATGTTACACTGATTATCAGTGTTGTCAAAAGTTACTTTTAAAAGTAATGCATTAAAAAAATTACATTTTGTATAAATAACCAAAAAGATATGTTTGTTGACTTTTGGTCCAAATGGATCGAGTTTATAACTCCTATTGAACCAAATGTTTTTTTGTTATAGAACATATGTTTTGTGTTTATATATAAATATTGTGCCTACATCCCCTGTCTTCTGTAAATAGTTTTAGCTATAATTGGAATATAATTTAAAGAGATATATTGATCTGTTTTTGTCATGAAGACATTTTTTGAACAGTTGTTTTCCCCCTGAATTGGGAATATAAGTTGGAAATGCTGTAAAAGTGACAAATGTCATAAATAGATGTTGTGAATTTTATCTCTTTCCAATAAAAACTAAAAAAAAAAAACTTTTTTAAAAAGTAATGCATTGCAATATTGCGTTACTCTCTAAAAAAGTTACTAATTACGTTACTTTTTAAATCTGGGCAGGGCTTGCTTGTTTGTTTTTAATGTAAAAAGTGATATTTTTGGCAAATGTAAAAGCCCTTTCACACCAAAAGCAAGGAAAAGTGAATTCACGTCTGTACAGAAGAACGCAGAAGAAAGTTCAACACTTCAGCAATAAAATAAGAAGAACAAACGTTAGTTTATATCAGGTAGTTGTTGTTTGTTAGTATGCTTGAATTGGCTCATCGAAGGTCAGCAGCCAAGGCACGGGTTAATAAAATGGGATTAAATACATAAAGGATATTTGTGTTATTTAATACATTTATTTTCTGAGTTTTTATTCATTTTGAGGAACACTGAATCTGTTATTGTGAGCGAGATGAATTAATGCATGTTCAGATTTATTCTAGTTTCTCTCAACATACGGACAGGAGAGCTTTCAATCAACAAGTGGATAAAAAAGTTACTTATTTGAAAAAGTAACTCAGATATTTTCTTGTAAATTAAAAAGTAATGCGTTACTTTACCAGTTACTTGAAAAACGTGCTCTGATTACGTAACTCGCGTTACCCCCAACACTGCTGATTATTATTATTATGATTGATGAGGTGTTGTGTGACTAAGGTGTTGTTGTGCTACGCACCTGCATACAAGAACATACAACTCTGATCTGTTGATATTTGTGATGCACATCAGTTCTTACAAAACTGAACCAAGCCGCCTTAGAAAGTGAGTTTTGATGATTGTGATCCGCAGTTTTATTTAGAGCGTCCAGCGGCGTGTACGACTCAGAATTCAATCGCTGAAGTACGAGAGGTTTGTCTGAGTTGTCTCCTGTGGTTCGGCGCCTCCTGCAGGTGGGGAAGATCTCCAAAAATAAAAAGAAGAAGCTGAAGAAGAAGCAGAAGCGGCAGGCGGAGCTGCTGGAGAGACGCATGCTGGAGATCGAAGCTCTGGAGCGAGAGGCGGAGAAGCAGAGATCCGGCGCACACGGTCCCGGCCTGGCGCTGGCGGACAGCGAGGATGATGAAGAGGAGGATGAGGATGAGGACGAGGAGGCCGAGGGAGAGAAGGAGCGGCCCGTCAGACTCACCAACCACACATGTGAGTTCAGTACAGATGTCATCTTTTATAAAAATGAGGTGTTGATGATAGTGATCCCTTGGGGTTGGGAATGTAAACAAATCCTGCTTCCGTAGACCAAACATCTTCTTTTTAGTATTGGAAACATCTAATTATCCCTGTGTGATCATGTGTGTCGCTTGTTGTTTAAATGGTAGATCATTTGTTCCTAAAGCAGGATCACTTCACATAAACACCAGTGTTCAGCGTTTGAAGTAACGCTTTCTGTTCACATTTTTGGCCAAGGTTTCTCCTAACGTGCAGATGAAGATGGCTCAGTTACTGTCAGTACTAGTTTATAATGGATAAACTGCTAGTGATGATCAGACGATCTGTGGTCAGGACTCCAGCTGCTGCATGTTGAAGCAGTTGAAGATGGTCTGATCTTCTGTGATTGCATTAGACTCCAGTGAGTCTTTTGTTGATGAATCAGATCAGTCTTGTAACTCTTCGGAGAGGTTTGTCTCCTCTTCTGGGCAAAAGCATCCGATTCCTTTAGTTCTCTTCATTTTGCTGTCAAGCTGTTTATTATGTATGGCCGTCTAAGTCAAGTCACCTTTATTTATACAGCACTTTTAACAATACAGATTGTGTCAAAGCAGCTTTACAGAATTAAATAGGACAATAGTGTGTAATAATGCAAAAGGACAATAGTTAAAGAGAGTAGTGAAAATCAAGTTTTTTTATGTTGTTTAGTGGTGTTTTTAATATGCTTTGACAAACCATGTGCTAGTCCATCAATCATTGCTGAGTATTTTCTCCTTAAAACTGTAGTTTCTCAAAGACTGACCCAGAAACGCGGTTTGAAACAGCCTTCGGTTTGCTACGTCACAAACCAATCACGTCAAGGGATAGATTCCTATCACTAGCATGCAACATATACCAATACCAGCACAAAACCAAACATAAATTAGAGCAAAAACCCATGAAGCCGTGGCTTAATGTGAATTTAGAACCGCTAACTTGCGTTATAACCCGCGGCAATAGTGTAAATTGCTGCATTCGAGTCTTAACGGCATTTTGAGGACACAACATCGTCAAGTCAGTAACTTTAACGAATGTTACAGTATTCACTGTAGTTGTCTGCTAGTAAAAACATAGTTTAACAGTCATTATCCGTGTATGCCATTGTTTGGCGTTTACTACAGTTCAGTGGATCAGGAGGCGGGGCTGGTGTGACTGAGTGGAGGCGGGGCTAATTTGCATATTTATAGATCAGCGTATAGTAAATGAGGCAAGGGTGTTGAGTTACATTCAAGCTATTTTAAGGCATGAGAAAATTATTTTCACAAGAAAAAACACTTAAATATGTCATTTTGATGATCAAAGATAAGTTTTAAGGGATAAAATATTTGACTACAGGGGGACTTTAACCCTAAATTTTCAGTTAAAGTCAGTTCATCATTGATTTAGTGATAGCATCGTCCAGCTCAGTTCAGTTCTAATAGTATCTGTGCAATCAAGTCGACGATATCACTGGAAATGAAGTGTCCCCAACTAAGCAAGCCAGAGGAACCTAAACTCCATCGGTGACAGAATGGAGAAAAAACCTTGGGAGAAACCAGGCTCAGTCGGGGGGCCATTTCTCCTCTGGCCAGACGACACAGCAGTTCAATTCCATGCTGCTGCAAAGTCAGATTGGAGGCTCGACTGGTTCCAGTGGTCTTTTCCTGATGGCTCTCTAGGTGACGGGGTCCTCAATGGGGGTCTGTCTCTGGGGCTCATCTAGGTGTCCTGGTCTCCGCTGACGTTCAGGGCTGTAGAGGTCGTCTCTAGGTGCTGATCCACCATCTGATCTGGTGACTGCAGTGACCTCGGAATAAGAAAGAAACAGACTAATATTAGCGTAGATGTCAATCTTTTTACGATGTAACAAGTACATCATGTGTTATGGGAAGTGTTCCCGGTTCCGGTTGATCTAATTAATGCAGCCTAACAATCCTTTAACGGATTTGAATATTAGAAGTGTATTAGTGTGTTATGTGTACGCCAGGTTAAAGAGGTGGGTCTTTAATCTAGATTTAAACTTACAGAGTGTGTCTGCCTCCCGAACAGTGTTTGGTAGATTGTTCCAGAGTTTGGGTGCTAAATAGGAAAAAGAAGGTCCCAGAAACTCTCTGAACTGACAGATCAACAACTTTCTTTGTATATTTGTAGTTCTTTGCAATAATGAAGACAACATAAAGTTTGGAGGTGTGAGTCGATGGCTGTCTAAAACGTTTCCTCATAGATATGTCTCTGTCTCTCAGGTGCGGAGCCGGATCAGGATCAGGATCAGCAGGAAACAGAGGAGAACGAGGAAGGTTGTGACGTCCTTCCCACCACCGACTGTCCTGCTGAAGAAGAGTCACACACACGCACACACACTCCACCCGAGCGACACAACACTCCTGAGAACGAGGACAAGTGTGAAAACTCAAAAGAACAAGAGCAGGATGGAAATGAAGATGTGAGAGAGGAAGAGGAGGATAAAACAGAGGAAGAGGAAACGGAAGCCACAGCCTCACAGAGCGCAGAGGACGAGCCGAAGACACACGAGTGTCCAAACGAAGCAGATGCACCTAAAGAGACAATAGAGAGACAAGAAGACGAGGAGGAGGAGGAGGAGGAGGAGGAGGAGGAGGAAGATGATGATGAAGAATATGACGATGAGGAGGAGGAGGAGGAAGCAGAGGATGAAGGCCAGGAACCATCCAACAAGGACCACAACGACGCCTGTAAAACGAACGGACACGTGATCATGTGTGCGCAGGAGCGTCTGTCCTCGCCTCGTATCTGCCCTCTGGTGGAGTCTGAGATCAGCACGACCGACCGCGACGCGTCCGACACCTCGTACGAGCTTTTCAACGGAGAGACCGTGCTGATGAACGGAGGGCGGCACCGCGGCACCACGCCACGCTTCCCCGAGCTTCCTCTGGATCCCGAGGCAGACGACTGCGAGCACGACGAGGCCCAGGCGCTCAACACCGACCGCAGCCGAACGGTGTCGTCGTCCAGCACCGGAGACACGCCCAAAGGTCAAACACACTTCATTCATGCATACATACACCGCTGCTGTTTCCTTGAGCGGGTTAATAAGCTCTCTGTGCATCTGTCCGTCTGTCTGTCTCTCTGTCTGTCTATCTATCTGTCTCTCTGTCTGTCTGTCTGTCTATCTGTCTCTCTGTCTGTCTCTCTGTCTGTCTGTCTGTCTCTCTGTCTCTCTGTCTGTCTCTCTGTCTGTCTGTCTGTCTCTCTGTCTCTCTGTCTGTCTCTCTGTCTGTCTGTCTGTCTCTCTGTCTCTCTGTCTGTCTCTCTGTCTGTCTGTCCGTCTGTCTGTCTATCTGTCTCTCTGTCTGTCTCTCTGTCTGTCTGTCCGTCCGTCTCTCTGTCTGTCTCTCTGTCTGTCTCTCTCTGTCTCTCTGTCTGTCTATCTATCTGTCTCTCTGTCTGTCTGTCTGTCTGTCTATCTGTCTCTCTGTCTGTCTCTCTGTCTGTCTGTCTCTCTGTCTGTCTGTCTCTCTGTCTGTCTCTCTGTCTGTCTGTCCGTCCGTCTCTCTGTCTCTCTGTCTGTCTCTCTGTCTGTCTCTCTCTGTCTCTCTGTCTGTCTATCTATCTGTCTCTCTGTCTGTCTCTCTGTCTGTCTGTCCGTCCGTCTCTCTGTCTCTCTGTCTGTCTCTCTGTCTGTCTCTCTCTGTCTCTCTGTCTGTCTGTCTGTCCGTCCGTCTGTCTGTCTCTCTGTCTGTCTGTCTGTCTGTCTGTCTCTCTGTCTGTCTGTCTCTCTCTGTCTCTCTGTCTCTCTGTCTGTCTCTCTCTGTCTCTCTGTCTGTCTGTCTGTCCGTCCGTCTCTCTGTCTGTCTGTCTGTCTCTCTGTCTGTCTGTCCGTCCGTCCGTTCGTCTGTCTGTCTGTCTGTCTCTCTGTCTGTCTGCAGTGAGGGTCAGAGCGTCTGATCTGCTGGTGAATCCTCTGGATCCGAGGAACGCAGACGTTCTGAGAGTCAAAATCGCTGATCTGGGCAATGCATGCTGGGTGGTAAGATGTCCTACAGAACACTTTGACTCTATGATTATAAATACCTGTGTAAGGCTGGACGTGAGCTGTGTGACCAATGCGTTTCCAGCACAAGCACTTCACGGAGGACATCCAGACGCGGCAGTACCGCTCCATCGAGGTGCTGATCGGAGCGGGATACAACACACCTGCTGATATATGGAGCACGGCCTGCATGGTGAGCATCCGACGGTCACGCGTCTGCCGCCGCCGCTGCTGTCTGTCACTGAGTCTGATCTGTGTGTCGTCCGCAGGCGTTTGAGCTGGCCACTGGAGACTATCTGTTTGAGCCACACTCTGGTGAAGACTACTCTCGTGATGAAGGTACTGCGTTACGCTTCCTAGCGCTCAGAATGGTGTAGAGCTCATACTGCACACCGTAGTCTTCAACATGTTTGCCATGACCCTTGATTTTCTACAAACAAACAGCTTTTTTATGGCTAGGGATAGGGTTAATCAGACAATGTGACGATTGATTTCACAACACTACATGTTCACTGCTCTGGAATCCATGAACGAGACTGACTGACGTAAGATTCAGAGGCATCATATAAAATAATTATACAAATAATCATCTCTAAAAATCTGTATTATCTTTAAAAATGTTTTACTGTGTAGCGTCCTTTAATTTGGAGTAAGAGAAACTGGGGGCGTGGCTTTATTTCATCAGAGGTGTGTCACTTTGCTTGAAGCTGATTGGTCAGATTTCTGTTTGAGATCTCTAAACCCGAACATAACCTGCCCCGGAGCTTAATAATAAATTACTATGGCGATGAACACAGCTAAAAGCCAAGCCACTGTCATGGTACCTAAAACCCAGCGCAAACTAAACCGAATCTTACCTGGCTAGCGAGCTAAACCAGCTTCATGGTACAGGCCCCAGGCTGGGGAGAAAGTATTGTAATAAATAGTAATGCGTTTTTCGAAGCACCAAGCATGAGAGCATGTTCTAGTAGGCTTTTATTCAGAGACGTGGTCAAAACACAGGCAGGGTCGAAACACCAGCAAACAGGTATAACACAGGCAAGACAAAGAGTATTCCTAGGGCCTACGATCAGCGAACGATCTCCATAGGGCTTGACTAGAGGGGTAATCCAAATAACACGAGCAAAGTCCAGGCGAGGTGCAAACACAGTCCGAAACAGCAAGGCAAAGGGTTAATCCAAGAAACACAGGCAAGAATCAGGTAACAGGCAACACAAGACAAGACTGGACTATAGTGATGGCCTGAAACACTGCTTCATGAAGCTTTTGTTTTGAATCAGCGGTTCGGAGCGCGTGTCAAATTGGGAAAGTCACGTGATTTCAGCAAGCGAGGCTTCGTTACGTCATAAACGTTTCGAAACGTCAATGGTTCGTGGATCATGCGAATTCATTGAGATCACCCCCAGCTGCGAACCATTGAACCAGCGTCTATAGGTTTACCTGATCTCAGATCAATTTGTGGACATTTGAATAATTAAAAGAATGAGAAGTAGGTAATAGTCTCTTACTGGCCTCTAAATAAGGTCTGTCCATAAAACAAAGCAAGCTAGCAAATTAACATAAAATATTTTAAAAACCACATATCATACAGACACTTCATATTTAATGGTATTTTATTATTTTTATTGCATTTAACGTATTATACTTTCAATAAAACATTTGCAATGGGCTTTAAAAGCTGTTTTTATGCATAGTTTTTGTTGCATTTACACACATTTGACCAGCAGGCGTCGCTAGCGTGGTGTTTCGAGCGCTTCGAATCACTGAATCATTTTGCGAAGCAATTGATTCAAAGCATCGTTTCTCCCATCACTGCTAGACTGGACTATGAACTAAGACTGGGAAAACTAGACTGGCTATCGCTAGGTGAGCGACAAACGCTAAATTATACTCGGCAGAGAGTGTGATTGGCTGCAGCCGTGTGCATAATCAGAGTGAAATGCATTGTGGGAACTGAAGTCCAGTGTAAGTGTAACAGTCTGTGTAGTCAATATGATGGAGCGGCGACCTCTGGTGGCAATTGAACTGGATTCGTGACAATTATATTGACTCGTTTTATTTTTTAAACTTGGACTACTTCATAAATCAGTAAATGTACATGAGATATTGATGTCAGCATGAATGATTTCATTATGTGGAGTAGCACTGAGACAACGATCAATTATACAGTTAGAGCACAGAAGTGACCAATCAGAAGCAAGTATTACTACACACACAACCTGACGAGGTTAAAACGACACGTGTGCAGTACGCTAATATACCATTCTGAACCCATCCGCTTCTGTCATTCACTCTGTCCTCTTGATTCTGTCCTTCGCTGTCACTCAGGATGAAGCTGAAAGCATTCAGATGATACTAATCTCCCGCTTTCTCCCTTCTGATCCCTTCCTCTGTATTTTCCCGTCTTGCTCTCTCTCTCCTGTAGATCATATAGCTCACATCATAGAGCTTCTTGGCTGCATTCCTCGACACTTTGCTCTTTCTGGAAAATATTCCCGGGAATTCTTCAACCGGAGAGGTAGTGTTAGAGACAGAGGGAGGACGGACGCGAGCGCACACACACACACACATATGTGGCTTGATGTTAGAGGGGTCATGAATTGCATTTGCATTTCTTTACATTGAGTTTTTTCAACAGTTTTCACTTTTCATCATCTCTATAAGAAACGGCAGCAATCGTCAAAATGCTGTAGGTTTCAATACAAGATATTGAGAAAAACTGACCACATAATTAAGAAAAAGACAAACATGCTTGTTCACCTGCTGTTAGAAGTTTGATTTTCCATTTCATGACCTCTTTAATGAAGTCGGTCCTGCAGGTCTAATCTGAATCAGGCTGGTTTCACCCGGACATCAGACCTGTGTGTGTGTGTGTGTGTGTGTGTGTGAGAGCGTCCGTCCGTCCTCCTGCACCGCTGCATGAATAACTCATGTTGTGTATGTGTATGTGTGTGTGTGTGTGTGTGTGTGTGTGTGTGTGTGTGTGTTCGGGGGTCAGACCACATCGCTCTCATTATGGAGTTACTGGGAAAAATCCCCCACAAGATCATCGCAGCTGGAAAATACAGCCGTGAGTTCTTCTCAAAGAAAGGTAACCCTGACCGTCTGGCGTCCGGCTCCGCCGTTGAGCTTTCATTCACTTTGTCAAACGAGGTCTGTTTTCTTCCGTTCAGTATAATAAGTGATACCGGATTGGCTGATTTAGATCACACAATTAGGGATGTGTCACAAATCAATCATGCAGTCCGTGACGGACAGATCATTAACAGCTGGTCAATGTTGTAATACAGGACATCCAAACGCTCGCCTATTATTCATCGACCTCAAATATGGCTTTTCATCTAAAAGATATATGTAGTAGTAGCAACTTTACATGGCCGCTCAATCTTTAGTTGAGGGCAGCCCTAATATTTTGTATATAAATCATATAAACATATTTTTCCTTAATATATACATGCATGTGTGTGTATTTATATATACATAATAAATATACACAGTACTACAGTATTTTGCAGCCCTACTCACAATCACTGACATGATTAAACCACAGAAACACGACTGATATCATCCAATCACCATACTATGTGATTCATTCTCCCTCTATAGCTGGCTCTTTAGGTCAGGAACATGAACAACTAATGAGCATCTGTGAGAATCTCCCATTATTGGAGAGTAAACTGTACTCGCTGCTATCGATGAGCTAACAGCACTGAAAGTGACTACAGCGGCGATTTGCTAACCGGTTATATTTTGAGACACTGGGCCTCCCTCTGATGATGGAGTCATTTCCACTGCTCAGTCTGACCCGATACAAGTGATCCAAATTCCCAGCAGTTTGGATTGTTTACAATCAGTAAACAATCAGTGACTCAAAGTGAATTACAAGCAGTAATAGTGTGGGCAGGTCTTACAGTAATAGTGTGGGCAGGTCTTACAGTAATAGTGCTGAGGGTCTTACAGTTATAATGTGGGCGGGCCTTACAGTAATAGTGTGGGTGGGTCTTGCATTAATAGTGTGGGCGGGTCTTACAGTAATAGTGTGGGCGGGACTTGCGTTAATAGTGTGGGCGGGTCTTACAGTGATAATGTGTATAGGTCTTGTATTAATAATGTTGCAGTTATAATGTGGGTGTGTCTTACAGCAATACTGTGGGCGGGCCTTACAGTAATAGTGTGGGCAGGTCTTACAGTGATAATGTGTATGGGTCTTGTATTAATAATGTTGCAGTTATAATGTGGGCGGGTCTTACAGTAATAGGCAAGGCAAGGCAAGGCAAGTTTATTTATATAGCACATTTCATACACAGTGGTAATTCAAAGTGCTTTACATAAAAGAAAGTGCCTATTTTTCCTCATTATCTGACTTAGTGGGAGCATATACAGGCTAAACAAGAGCGGTGCAAGAATTGAGCCTTGTGGGACTCCGCATGTCATGGACGTCCACTTAGACTTATGCTCTCCTATACTCACATAATAACCTCTCCCTTCTAAGTATGACCTGAACCATTTAAGTGCCATCCCAGAAAGCCCGACCCGGTTTTCCAGTCTCTCTAGAAGTATGTTATGATCGACAGTGTCAAACGCAGCACTAAGATCTAGTAGTACCAGCACTGATATTTTGCCAGAATCAGAATTAAAGCGAATATCATTTATTATCTTAATGAGTGCTGTCTCTGTGCTGTGATGCACACGGAAACCAGATTGAAAATTATCCAGGTATTCATTTGAGTTTAAGTAGTTGTTCAGCTGATTAAAAACTATATTTTCAATAATCTTACCAATGAAAGGAATAGTGTGGGCGGGTCTTGTGTTAATAGTGTGGGTGGGTCTTACAGTAATAGTGTGGGCGGGTCTTACAGTAATAGTGTGGGTGGGTCTTACAGTAATAGTGTGGGTGGGTCTTACAGTAATAGTGTGGGTGGGTCTCTTGTTAATAGGCAAGGCAAGTTTATTTATATAGCACATTTCATACACAGTGGTAATTCAAAGTGCTTTACATAAAAGAAAGTGAAATAGTCATTCACAGCAATAAAAACAAGGAATTAAAAATAATAAAAACAAGGAATTTTAAAAAGTTATAGAAATTGATTTAAAATGAAATTTAAAACAGTTAAATAGAATATGATTATACATAAAATACAGTGTAGTCAGTTCGGACGTAGCACAGTGTTCATTCAACAAATGCACAGCTAAACAGATGAGTTTTCAGTCTGGATTTAAATGTGCCTAATGTTTTAGCACATCTGATCTCTTCTGGAAGCTGGTTCCAGCTGCGGGCGGCATAATAGCTAAAAGCGGACTCCCCTTGTTTTGTGTGAACCCTTGGTATTTCTAACTGACTCGATCCTGATGATCTGAGTGGTCTGTTAGGTTTATATTCAGTGAGCATATCTGCAATGTATTTAGGTCCTAGGCCATTGAGTGACTTATAAACGAGTAAAAGTACTTTAAAATCAATCCTAAATGTAACTGGAAGCCAGTGTAAGGACCTGAGGACTGGTTTGATATGCTCAGATTTTCTGGTTCTAGTCAGAATCCTGGCAGCAGCGTTCTGGATGAGCTGCAGCTGTCTAATGTGAGGAGACCATTACAATAATCCACCCTGCTGGTGATAAAGGCATGAACAAGTTTCTCCAAGTCGTGACTGGAAACAAAACATCTAATTCTTGCAATGTTTTTGAGATGATAGTATGCTGATTTAGTTACTGCTTTGACATGACTACTGAAGCTAAGGTCTGTCTCCAGAATCACCCCAAGATTTCTGACTTGATTTTTAGTTGTTTGACCCCTAGAGTCAAGGTATGCATTCACCTTGAGAACTAAATCTTTGTTTCCAAA
>CM041815.1:31607933-31610433 GCA_023376895.1 Aspiorhynchus laticeps
TTGGGGCGTGGCTACCGTAGCAGAATGGGATGGGATTGGGGCTTGGTTGCTGTAGCAGGCTGGGATTGGGGCGTGGCTGCCGTAGCAGGATGGGATGGGATTGGGGCTTGGTTGCTGTAGCAGGCTGGGATGGGATTGGGGCGTGGCTACCATAGCAGGATGGGATGGGATTGGGGCGTGGCTGCTGTAGCAGGCTGGGATTGGGGCGTGGCTGCCGTAGCAGGCTGGGATTGGGGCGTGGCTACCGTAGCAGGCTGGGATTGGGGCGTGGCTACCGTAGCAGGCTGGGATGGGATTGGGGCGTGGCTACCGTAGCAGAATGGGATGGGATTGGGGCTTGGTTGCTGTAGCAGGCTGGGATTGGGGCGTGGCTACTGTAGCAGGATGGGATGGGATTGGGGCGTGGTTGCTGTAACAGGCTGGGATTGGGGCGTGGCTACTGTAGCAGAATGGGATGTGATTGGGGCTTGGTTGCTGTAACAGGCTGGGATTGGGGCGTGGCTACAGTAGCAGGCTGGGATTGGGGCGTGGCTACTGTAGCAGGCTGAGATTGGGGCGTGGCTACAGTAGCAGGCTGGGATTGGGGCGTGGCTACTGTAGCAGGATGGGATTGGGACGTGGTTGCTGTAACAGGCTGGGATTGGGGCGTGGCTACTGTAGCAGGATGGGATGGGATTGGGACGTGGTTGCTGTAACAGGCTGGGATTGGGGCGTGGCTACTGTAGCAGGATGGGATTGGGGCGTGGCTACTGTAGCAGGATGGGATGGGATTGGGACGTGGTTGCTGTAACAGGCTGGGATTGGGGCGTGGCTACAGTAGCAGGCTGGGATTGGGGCGTGGCTACTGTAGCAGGCTGAGATTGGGGCGTGGCTACAGTAGCAGGCTGGGATTGGGGCGTGGCTACAGTAGCAGGCTGGGATTGGGGCGTGGCTACTGTAGCAGGCTGGGATTGGGGCGTGGCTACTGTAGCAGGCTGGGATTGGGGCGTGGCTACCGTAGCAGGCTGGGATTGGGGCGTGGCTGCTGTAGCAGGCTGGGATTGGGGCGTGGCTACAGTAGCCACGATATTTTTCATTTACAGATTATAACAAAGCACAATGTAACAGAAATAAAAATAAATAATCAAATAGAAATTGTAATATAGAGGGTTCCATTTAAATTACATAAAGAGCTTAAATCTTTTTGCTTCACTACTTTTACATAGTTTCACCATCTCATCATAACACCGTCAGATTAATGTAAAATCATGTTTATCTTCCGAGCATTGGGGAAAAAGACATTCAGACTCCGTTACAGACAAAACAGTAGGATACAGGAGTAAGAAGGTGTGCTTCATCTCTGAGAGTCCTGTAGGTGGCGCTATTAGTCTGTGAATGTTAATACTGAGGAATGAAGCCTTCACAACATCAGTTGTTTTTTCCCAGGTTTTATTAAAAGATATATTACAAGTGTCTAGACGCCGCGAGGGGTCTTGAAGTTCATGCCGACCGGAGGCTGAGTGACCTGAAGATTGGACAGACTGCCGAAGTCCTGACGGAGAGAGAAACACGGTTAGTGAGGAGACAACCAATGACAGCTGACACTGTTAGACAGAAAACAAGCCGATCAACCGAATGAGAGACACTCTTTATCAGGCCTCGAGCGTTAGGATTACCATATGAATCATAATGCACCTGTTGATTCAACTGAATCACAATCTCAGAGAGCTCTCTGCTTCACTGAAGTCGTGTAATTCACTCAAAAGTAGAGCGTTTCGTTGTTAACTCACGTCTAATAGCCTCTGAACTCAAGGCAAACGCAATGTAATCATTAGCTGCAGCGCTACACAAACAAAACAAGCGTGTGTGAAAGATTCAGGGTTTGTGAGGAACAGCATCCAGCAAACACGGGAAAGACTTTCACTTCCTCTTCCTGTCGTATCAATGACCTGGAGACAATCACTCCACAGTCACTTTCGACACAGGTTCATCTCACACACACACACACAACGGTGTTATCAATGACCTGGAGACAGAGTCACTTTCGATACAGGACTGACGAGCACCTGAAGGATTCTCACCAGAAGCTTGAGCATCTCCTTGGTGTCTGTGTCGACCTCGATGATCTCCATATCCAGAGCTGAGACCTGCAGAGAGACAGCATCATCATCATCACCATCATCACAATCATCATCACCATCATCATCATCACAGTCATCATCATCACAATCATCACCATCATCACAATCACCATCGTCACAATCACCACCATCACAATCATCATCATCACAATCATCATCATCACAATCATCATCATCATCACAATCATCACCATCATCATCATCACAAACATCATCATCACAATCACCACCATCATCACAATCATCACCATCACAATCATCACCATCACAATCATCATCATCACAATCACCACCATCACAATCATCATCATCACAATCATCATCATCACAATCATCATCACAATCACCATCATCACAATCATCATCACAATCATCACCAT
>CM041815.1:31617933-31622933 GCA_023376895.1 Aspiorhynchus laticeps
CACAGAGTAAGTGTGACATCAGCGGCGAACAGCCAATCACAACACAGAGCAAGTGTGACATCACCGGCGAACAGCCAATCACAACACAGAGCAAGTGTGACATCACCGGCGAACAGCCAATCACAACACAGAGCAAGTGTGACATCAGCGGCGAACAGCCAATCACAACACAGAGCAAGTGTGACATCACCGGCGAACAGCCAATCACAACACAGAGCAAGTGTGACTCACTTCTCAAAAACTCTTTTGTTACTATGGTTACTATGTGCAGTGTAAGTTACTATGGTTACTATGTGCAGTGTAAGTCACTATGGTTACTATGTGCAGTGTAAGTTACTATGGTTACTATGTGGAGTGTAAGTCACTATGGTTACTATGTGCAGTGTAAGTTACTATGGTTACTATGTGCAGTGTAAGTTACTATGGTTACTATGTGCAGTGTAAGTCACTATGGTCACTATGTGCAGTGTAAGTCACTATGGTTACTATGTGCAGTGTAAGTCACTATGGTCACTATGTGCAGTGTAAGTTACTATGGTTACTATGTGCAGTGTAAGTCACTATGGTTACTATGTGCAGTGTAAGTTACTATGGTTACTATGTGCAGTGTAAGTCACTATGGTCACTATGTGCAGTGTAAGTCACTATGGTTACTATGTGGAGTGTAAGTCACTATGTGCAGTGTAAGTCACTATGGTCACTATGTGCAGTGTAAGTCACTATGGTTACTATGTGCAGTGTAAGTCACTATGGTCACTATGTGCAGTGTAAGTCACTATGGTTACTATGTGCAGTGTAAGTTACTATGGTTACTATGTGCAGTGTAAGTCACTATGGTTACTATGTGCAGTGTAAGTCACTATGGTTACTATGTGGAGTGTAAGTCACTATGGTTACTATGTGCAGTGTAAGTTACTATGGTTACTATGTGCAGTGTAAGTTACTATGGTTACTATGTGCAGTGTAAGTTACTATGGTTACTATGTGCAGTGTAAGTTACTATGGTCACTATGTGCAGTGTAAGTTACTATGGTTACTATGTGCAGTGTAAGTTACTATGGTCACTATGTGCAGTGTAAGTTACTATGGTCACTATGTGCAGTGTAAGTCAGTATGGTTACTATGTGCAGTGTAAGTTACTATGGTTACTATGTGCAGTGTAAGTTACTATGGTTACTATGTGCAGTGTAAGTTACTATGGTCACTATGTGCAGTGTAAGTTACTATGGTTACTATGTGCAGTGTAAGTCACTATGGTTACTATGTGCAGTGTAAGTTACTATGGTCACTATGTGCAGTGTAATTTACTATGGTTACTATGTGCAGTGTAAGTTACTATGGTTACTATGTGCAGTGTAAGTCACTATGGTTACTATGTGCAGGTAAGTTACTATGGTCACTATGTGCAGTGTAAGTCACTATGGTTACTATGTGCAATGTAAGTTACTATGGTTACTATGTGGAGTGTAAGTTACTATGGTTACTATGTGCAGTGTAAGTTACTATGGTCACTATGTGGAGTGTAAGTTACTATGGTCACTATGTGCAGTGTAAGTCACTATGGTTACTATGTGCAGTGTAAGTTACTATGGTTACTATGTGCAGTGTAAGTTACTATGGTTACTATGTGCAGTGTAAGTTACTATGGTTACTATGTGCAGTGTAAGTTACTATGGTTACTATGTGGAGTGTAAGTTACTATGGTCACTATGTGCAGTGTAAGTTACTATGGTTACTATGTGCAGTGTAAGTTACTATGGTTACTATGTGCAGTGTAAGTCACTATGGTTACTATGTACAGTGTAAGTTACTATGTGGAGTGTAAGTTACTATGGTTACTATGTGGAGTGTAAGTTACTATGGTTACTATGTGCAGTGTAAGTTACTATGGTTACTATGTGCAGTGTAAGTCACTATGGTTACTATGTGCAGTGTAAGTTACTATGGTTACTATGTGGAGTGTAAGTTACTATGGTTACTATGTACAGTGTAAGTTACTATGTGGAGTGTAAGTTACTATGGTTACTATGTGGAGTGTAAGTTACTATGGTTACTATGTGCAGTGTAAGTTACTATGGTTACTATGTGCAGTGTAAGTCACTATGGTTACTATGTGCAGTGTAAGTTACTATGGTCACTATGTGCAGTGTAAGTCACTATGGTTACTATGTGCAGTGTAAGTTACTATGGTTACTATGTGGAGTGTAAGTTACTATGGTTACTATGTACAGTGTAAGTTACTATGTGGAGTGTAAGTTACTATGGTTACTATGTGCAGTGTAAGTTACTATGGTTACTATGTGGAGTGTAAGTTACTATGGTTACTATGTACAGTGTAAGTTACTATGTGGAGTGTAAGTTACTATGGTTACTATGCGCAGTGTAAGTTACTATGGTTACTATGTGCAGTGTAAGTCACTATGGTTACTATGTGCAGTGTAAGTCACTATGGTTACTATGTGGAGTGTAAGTTACTATGGTTACTATGTGCAGTGTAAGTTACTATGGTTACTATGTGGAGTGTAAGTTACTATGGTTACTATGCGCAGTGTAGGTCACTATGGCGATGAACGCAGCTCCCTGAAACCCAGGATTGGTGCAAACTGAACCGAATCTTACCTGACTATCAGCTAAACCAGCTTCATGGTACAGACCCCTGAAGATCAGCACTCTGACCGTGGTATTTCAGTACAAACACCTCTGCATGGAGATCTCAGTAACTCATTCATTTCATACATTTCTCTAATTATGCTGCCAAATCTAATGTAGACATATGAAAATTGACTGTTATGCACAAAGATATCAAATTAGCCTTTTTATTTGCCATTATTTAAGTGAAAATAAGAGTTTCCCCTCAGATTTCACTGAATAAATCCACCAAAGCAACACTTTTCATCACAAACGAGCCTTTAAAGCACATCTGAGATGATTATTACAACAATTATGTGGTAAATCACAGGTGATTGTGCAGATATGAATGCTAATAACCTTCACAGAACTCTACAGAAGCTGAATATTCACATTAAACACAGATAATGTGGATTTTCAGCAATTAAATGCTGACTTAAGACATTAATATTCACATTTCTGATCAGAATAACACACTAATGATAGTTTCTTTAATCAGACGTGGGCTGATTTGATTAAAAAGATACATTTATGTATAACAAAATGTTAATTATTTCTTATGCAATGTTTGAAAGGGACTTTACAATCTCACACGGAGTTTATGATTATGATTTATTAAAGTTGTACGCATCTGGACTCAATATTAATATCAAATCTGACGCCGTTCAGTGATAAACACACTTTATTAAGTCTGTACAGAATGAACGGTAGAAGTATTTACAAAGATTTACACTAAAACTGGTCCGGAGTCAGCGAAACACGATGAGACTAGTCGTCCTCGTCCTCGTCCGTGATGGGTCTGGATCTGAAACACACACAGAACACGGCTCAGACAGGAAGAGCAGCCCCTCAGACAGGAAGAGGAAGTGCTGGGCACTCACTTCCTGGGTGCTTTAGCCACGCCGCTGCCGCCCGCCTCCTCGTCATCATCAGACGCGGGGTGAAGGTTCTCCTTCTCTGGTTTTCTGCTGGGGCCGCCGAAGAAGTCCCCGATGCCCTTCTGCCAGGGCGGCGTGGGCCGCGGGCACACCGGGTTCCCCCCCGCGTACTTCCCCTTAGCTGAGCAAACACACACATACATCAAGCTGAGCCACACACAGCACGCTGAGAGCACACTACTGTACACAAGCGACTCAAACACGCCACCAGCTGGACTGAACGTGACGTGACGTGCGCGCACTCACCAGGCGTGCCCGACTGCGCGCCGCTGCCGTGCGCGTTCACGGATCCAGAAGCGCCGAGGGACTTCCGGGGCGCAGAAGCGGCGACAGCTGCAACAAAACACAAAATCATAATTAATAAACACCACGACATCGGAAACAAGGTAACTCCGCTTCCGGAGCGCGACGCGGGGGAATGTGAAACTGGCGCCATTTCGTTAACAAACCTCTTAGCGTTCAAACAATAATAACGAGGTGATTCTGGCGGGAAAACACTCTGAGGTGTTATATTAACACAACAGCGGGAAAGGTTTACAAGTTAATATCGTACATATCACTATAAAAGCGGGTTTCCCTCATAAAATCAGCGTAGTACTGTAACTATCCGCGTTATGATTATGATTGATAAACACATGTAGGCTGCTCAATATCGACATAAACACGCTCATATTTACAGTAAGAGCAGCGCGCGCGGCGTTAAAAGCGCGGTAATCGCAGGAGTTTCCCGCGCGCGCGCTGCGCGATGTCTCTCACCTTTCCTGTAAGCGCCGGGAACGCTATCAGCTTTAGTTCGTACCATCGCGCGGTGCTGGACGACGCCGGACAGGAGCGCTCGCCTCGGCAGACCTGAAGAAACGACGCGAGCGACTCCCGCCCGTCTTTTAAAAAGAGCTGCCAGCTCGCGTGACGTCACGGGCCGCCGGCCAACGGGTGCGCGGGAATCCGGAGCACGTGACTGTGGGTTGCGCCGCTCTTGTTTTAAAGGACTGAAACGCTCCCATGGTAACGGCAGTGTCCGAGCGCGGCACAAACCATAGATATACACACATACACGTAGATGCCTTATTAGCGACTGGAAGCCGTCCGCCATATTGCAGCGGTGAACTTGACGTCATTCCCCATAGTAGTAATCACTGACTGAAAGATGCCACAATCATGCACCGGCGAACCTACAGTGACGTCAAAAATACCGTTCCAAGATGGCGGCCGCGTCTACGTGCCTGGAGCGTTCAAAACGGCGCGAAGCGAGCATCGCCAGCTTAGCCATTCTGTCGCTAAATATAAGGAATTATATCTTATTTTCTACTCCTGTTTAATCTAATGTGTGTTGGATTATGGGATGCTGTTGTGAAGCAGTAATAACAACACTAGCTGGAGTCAGAAGCACACACAGCTGAGATTGCTCTATAAACGCGTCTCTTTTAGTTATTT
>CM041815.1:31625433-31632933 GCA_023376895.1 Aspiorhynchus laticeps
TGACCAGAAGAGTGAGGTGAGACAGACACGACGATGAAAGAAGAGTTTCAAATCGAAATGTAAAAGTGACTGTTTTAAAAATATTTTGGATTTTGAAAAGTCTGTTGACTTCTGCCATTAATCTAAGTCAGTGGTTCTCAACCGTTTTTTCCACCGGGCCGCACTATGGTCCAAGTGCAAGTCTCACTAGCTGCACGCATGTCATTTACATATTACGCCATCAATACAAACCAACCAGATTTATAATATTATTTATAGCCTAAATATTATGATATCTAAATGATTACATTTATTGAAATAAATAAGTAAATAAATAAATAATTCTACTCACCATTAATAAAACACCTGACGCTGTCGGGAGCTGACCAATTTTGTGAAATTCTGCTCGAAAGGAGTAACAGCACAATGAAGTTATATAAGCTGCGGTCTGTAAGACGCGCAGGACGCGTGATTTGACGCGCGACACTGCAGAAAGTGTGCGTTCACAAATGTAGCCTATGTTGATCCAAATATGAAAAGCATTTTCGAGTTTAATAATCTGAGGTTCTCTCCAGAGATGTTTTGCCACATCTCTGTAATAAGGATGATTGCTGTGTAGTAGCCTATGGGTGTTTCTTTTTACCTGAACTTCAAGTGAGTGGCGCGGGGCAAACCGAAAGTCCAGCACTCTCTTCACTGCGGATGATGATGCTATTCTTGTTTGAATGCGTTCCTTCGCTGGCATTTTCCACATTTCGTTTTCTCCCTTAACAAATTTGTTCATTCTGATGCTCAGTTTTACAGAACTAATGGCTGCTGATGACTATTTGAATTGAATTCTGCCAAAGTGTGCGCTTGTAAGTGTTCGTTAAATGCGTAACATTGATTACGTGAGTACATAGATCTGCTCATGTCTGAAAATAATATATGAAAAACTAAATTATTTTACATAACATTATGGCTTATATTTGATTAGTAATTTTTTTAATTAATGTAAAAACTAAAATGAACTGTAAAACTGAAAGTTATTTTTTAATTGTGTTCAGCACATAGACTGTAACATTCAGCATGGTGGAGCGCATCTGGATTCGTGACGGATTCGTTAGAAACACTGATCTAAGTGATAATGGAAGTTTTTTTTAAAACATTCGTTTCTCATTTATTTGGTTCCACAGTATGCTGATTTATATTTTATTTAAACTGTGCATATTTCCCCCATAATTTTACATAAAGGTGTATGCCGTCTGTGCCTCCAAACTTTCTTATTCGTTTTGCTAATAAATGTTCTACGTTTCATAATTATTTGTTCCTCATTCTTTACTGATTTTTAGTTTTGTATACCTATTTAAACTTTATAAGTTATTTGTTATTTTATATTAGGCATATAGCATGGTGTATTTTTATTCGTTTTGTTAAATAAAAGTTCTTTGTTCTACGTTGTATTTTGTTGTTGCTTGAATTGCATTCAAGCAATTGATGCCCAACTGCAGCTAATTTAAAAGTGAAAGTAAAACGCGCACGGAGCTTTTATAAGCTATTTAAGCAAAGGAACGTGAGGAAAAGTGGGAAAACTCAAACGAACTAAAAACAAACAACTGTTTGACGCCGAATTGCCGTGAATTTAAAAGTGAAAGTAACAGGTGCATGGCGCTTACAGGCTATTTAAAACCGAAGGAAAGCTAGGAAAAGAGGGAAAACTCAAACGACCCCCCCACCACGGTAATACCGGTATTATCGGTGTTGTCACATGTCGATTAACCGGTGGGAAAATTTCCTCACCGTCACAACCCTAGTGTGTGTTTGTACCTACTTCATCATATTTGAAGGACACATGTGTACGAGCGAGCTAAACCTCGTGGTGAATCAAGCTGTTGTAGTCTCGTGCTGGGTCTATCTGTATATCAGAACAATAGCAGTCTGTGTCATCATCTCTGTGTTTCTGCTGTAAACACTCATTGTTTCTCAGCTGATGTCAGGATTCTCCATCGGTCTGGACTCAGAGTCAGGGATTGTTCTCTAGATGGAGCGTCTCGGCGCTGGACGCTCTCCGGGTGATTCCGGATCGTTTGGGGTCAGAGTGCAGGTCCAGAGCATCTCCGGCCGGCCGTATGTGGTGCTGAACGCTCAGGACCGACCCGAGTATCCAGACGTGTTCCTCACGGAGCCTCGGCGGCAGGAGCTCGTGTCCAGCATGAGCGGCAGCGCCTCCAGCGCTCGAGGCCCTCGGCCGGATCACCACAGAGCCGTCAGACCCCCGGCGCTCCAGCAGAGGAGCCCTGAGATCCTCAGCAGACACGGCTCTTCCTCACCCGTGATGCTGAAGAGAGCCCGGGGCCCGGGGCCCGAGGACCAGACGCGCTCCAGAAGTCTGGAGTCCAGGTACAGCCAAAGAAATGATCTCCATATGGTACACCATGGTAAAAATATAACTAGAAACTATGGTTTTTAGGTATTTGTATGAAAAACAGTCATCTAAATTCATTATGGTTGTGTGGTCCAGGTCGGATGGGACCGGGATCGGAGCGGAGGTGTCACAGGTCACATCTGCAGGTC
This sequence comes from Aspiorhynchus laticeps, assembly GCA_023376895.1. NCBI lineage: Eukaryota > Metazoa > Chordata > Actinopteri > Cypriniformes > Cyprinidae > Aspiorhynchus > Aspiorhynchus laticeps. The sequence goes on from CM041815.1 coordinate 31,627,966, forward strand.
AGCAGGAGAGGTCAGAGGTCAGTGGACAGGTAGCGAACGCTCGTTTGAATGTGTTTGATTCATCTGAACTGATTCACGAGTCTTCGTGTCTCTAAGGCCACGCCTGATCTTCTGAGAGGACAGCGAGAGCTTCCGGATCATCCTGACGAGGAAACCGCTAAACTAGTGATGGTTAACTACCTGAAAGACGGGTGAGAACTAGCTGCTTTAGGGTAACGACTCTGTGTTTCGTCAAAAACACGGACGGAATCCAGTCATAACAACTGAATTTACAGTATAACGTCACGGAGTTTGTCAAAGTTTGGATGCATTAATCAAAAGCAGGTCTTAAATCAAATGGTGATCTGGACTAGTATCTGATGTAAATCTGAATCCTGCATGTGTCTCTGTGTGAATGGAGCAGGGTTTTGTTTACTACATACACAGAGCGCGTGATTTCAGCGTCTGACGTCTCAATGAAGACATAAATACATCAACAATATCTCCAAAACTGATCAAAACCAGCATTTTACCATTTCATTTGAGTAAAACTAGTCATATCATATACACACAGAACTTTACTCGGCAACCCGTCAAAATAAAAGTCCTGTTTAACTTGAAGACATTGTGTCAGAAATAGCTATATTACTATTATTTAGTAGAATGAACGTAATACTACTACTACTGTTGAAAAATAATAACACTTTATTTTTTAATAAATAATCACAAAATATTTTAATTTTAATAGTAAATCCCCTTTATTTGCCAAAAATGTAAATGTTTAATTTTCATTAATTAAAATATAAATTAAATCAATGTTTTATGGCTTCATCTGATAATCAGTAAAATATAAATACACAACACAGAATGTCTGAGGGGGGGGGGGGGCATTTCATAAGCTACTGTAAGAATAAATAAAATTGTTTGTATGCATTCAAATAATCAGATGTGCTAAAACACAGAATTTGGTAACAATAAAACATAAGGTGAGGAAAAATAAAACATTTCATACGACCCTAAACATGTCATTATTAGTTACACTTTTAATAAATTAATGTTAAATTGTATAAGTTTCGTGATTTTAATTATTTAAACATGCTTTTTGATTAATACAATTTAATTTGAGCATTAAAAAGGAGTCCAGAAAAATTAAAACTGATTCATAAAGCCCTAAATATGCTTCTCTTACAGAAATCAGTGAGAAACGCATGGGATTCTGTGTGAATACAATACTGTCCTATAGTCAGAGTTAAGATTAGTAATATGCATTGCTAAGAACTTCATTTGAACAACTTTAAAGATGATTTTCTCAATATTTAGATTTTTTTGCACCCTCAGATTCCAGATTTACAAATATCATCCTATCATAACAAACCATACATCAATGGAAAGATATTTATTCAGCTTTCAGATGATGTATACATCTCAATTTCATAAAATTGACCCTCATGACTGGTTTTGTGCTCCAGGGTCACATACACAGATTTAAAACCATAAGAAATAGTTTAGTACGGTAGATACGACGCTGTTTTTGTAATCAAATATTTGCATAGTTATGACAGAAACACTGGCATCTAACAAAGCCTGGGAAAAACAGTTAACCTTAAAAAAATAAAGCATATACATAAACCCAAATAGGAAATAAATCAGTTATGGAATAATCATAAACTCCTGAAACATTAGTGTTTCAACAGTCAATGCATCTTATGAAAGAAATCAATCAAATCTGTATGTGTGAAAATATTCAGATGTAAGGGTTTAATCGCTAACATTATTAGATAACACTTTAGAACACTTATTCACTATTAACTACGATGTTTCCCTCAATAAACTCCTAATTTGCTGCTTATTAATAATTAGTGCGGTAGTTGTTAAGTTTAGGATTAGGCATTAATATGTGCTAATATTCTAGTAATATGCATGCTAATAAGCAACTAGTTAAGAGACCCTAAAATAAAGTGTTACCACATTTTCATAAGTAACTGTAATTTAATTACACATTTTTCTCAGTAACTGTTACTGAATACGAGTACTTTTATTTTGTAATTTAATTGCATAATTTAGTGACATGTAACTAGTAACTCCCCAACACCGAGTGTATGAATATGGTCAGCGTTACGCTATATATGAGATATTGTGACACAAATGTCTCCTGAGGAATGTCCCAGAATGCACCGCTCCTCTCATAGCGAGGTGTTTGTAGAGTCGCTTCAGACTCTGTTTGTCTTCATGAACCTGAAGGAGAACTGAGTTTATTCCTGATACTGAGGAACCAGAGAGACGCTAGTTCAGCTAGTTAGTCTTTATTTACTCGCCCTCGTGTCGCTCCCGCAGGCCTCAGAAGACATAAACACAGATGTGCTGACGCTCCAGAAGAGATGATTCAGAGTCATCACGTTATCCTGCAGCCGGTCTGGCTGGGAGGAACAGTTTTGTTTGCAAAACATGAATTATGAAAATATTTGTTTGCAATACACAATTCATAAAAACATGAACATATTTGTTTGCAAAACATGAATTATGAAAACAGGAAAATATCTGCATTATATGAATTATGAAAACATTAATATTTGTTTGCAAAACATGAATTATGAAAACATTTAAATGTTTGTTCACAATACATGAATTATGAAAATACTTATTTGCAATGAATTATGAAAAAAATAAAATGTTTGTTTGCAATACTCAAATTTTGAAAACATGAACATATTTGTTTGCAAAACATGAATTATGAAAATATTTGTTTGCAAAACATGAATTATGAAAACAGGAAAATATCTGCATTATATGAATTATGAAAACATTAATATTTCTTTGCAAAACATGAATTATGAAAATATTTAAATGTTTGTTCACAATACTCAAATTATGAAAACATGAAAATATTTGTTTCCAAAACATGAATTATGAAAACAGGAAAATATCTGCATTATATGAATTATGAAAACATTAAAATGTTTGTTTGCAATACATGAATTATTAAAACATGAAAATATTTCTTTGCAAAACATGAATTATGAAAACATTTAAATGTCTGTTCACAATACATGAATTATGAAAATACTTATTTGCAATGAATTATGAAAAAAAGAAAATGTTTGTTTGCAAAACATGAATTATGAAAACATTAAAATGTTTGTTTGCAAAACATGAATTATGAAAACATTAAAATGTTTGTTTGCAAAACATGAATTATGAAAACAGGAAAATATCTGCATTATATGAATTATGAAAACATTAAAATGTTTGTTTGCAATACATGAATTATTAAAACAGGAAAATATCTGCATTATATGAATTATGAAAACATTAAAATATTTGTTTGCAATACATGAATTATTAAAACATGAAAATATTTCTTTGCAAAACATGAATTATGAAAACATTTAAATGTCTGTTCACAATACATGAATTATGAAAATACTTATTTGCAATGAATTATGAAAAAAATAAAATGTTTGTTTGCAATACTCAAATTATGAAAACATGAACATATTTGTTTGCAAAACATGAATTATGAAAATATTTGTTTGCAAAACATGAATTATGAAAACAGGAAAATATCTGCATTATATGAATTATGAAAACATTAATATTTCTTTGCAAAACATGAATTATGAAAATATTTAAATGTTTGTTCACAATATCTGCATTATATGAATTATGAAAACATTAATATTTCTTTGCAAAACATGAATTATGAAAATATTTAAATGTTTGTTCACAATACTCAAATTATGAAAACATGAAAATATTTGTTTCCAAAACATGAATTATGAAAACAGGAAAATATCTGCATTATATGAATTATGAAAACATTAAAATGTTTGTTTGCAATACATGAATTATTAAAACAGGAAAATATCTGCATTATATGAATTATGAAAACATTAAAATATTTGTTTGCAATACATGAATTATGAAAACATTAAAATATTTCTTTGCAAAACATGAATTATGAAAATATTTAAATGTTTGTTCACAATACATGAATTATGAAAATACTTATTTGCAATGAATTATGAAAAAAAAAAATGTTTGTTTGCAATACTCAAATTATGAAAACATGAACATATTTGTTTCCAAAACATGAATTATGAAAACAGGAAAATATCTGCATTATATGAATTATGAAAACATTAAAATGTTTGTTTGCAATACATGAATTATTAAAACATGAAAATATTTCTTTGCAAAACATGAATTATGAAAACATTTAAATGTTTGTTCACAATACATGAATTATGAAAATACTTATTTGCAATGAATTATGAAAAAAAGAAAATGTTTGTTTGCAATACATGAATTATGAAAATATTTCTTTGCAATGAATTGCGAAAAAAAATTAATGTTTGTTTGCAATAAATGGATTATGAAAAATTGGAAAAAAAAAGCTTGCAATACATGCAAATACATTCATATAAAAACATGAATATATTTGATGCAATGTAATTGATGCTGCTGTGACTTGGTTTCACTCAGGTCCTGTGAGGGCGACGGCGTTATCAGGCGGAGGGTGGAGCTGATGTTTGATAAGATCCACATGTTGAAGTTCAGAGCGCTGGAGGAGGTGAGCAGACGTTTACTACGGTAACCCTGAGCTTCCAGCAAAGTACCGTAGTACATTACTGAGATCTGTGTTTGCAAACAGTGCTTGATTCTTGTTCAGAAAGACCAGATTTATACAGTTTCATTGTAGCAGCTGATGGTAAGGATTTAACACACTATATTAAATAAAGACATATAATGAAATCATTAAAAACATAATGGCATATTGCACTAAGTATGCAAGCATGAATAAAAAATACATTTGTATTTATGTAAAATATGAAAGGACATGAAATACTCCTTAAAAATGCACAAAACAAATGAAATGTGAAATAAGCAGATAACAAAGCAAATGAAATGTTACAATCAATAAATATAAGCATAATTAAATACACTTATTTGCATTTCATTGTGCTTTATTTCAGCATGACATATTTTAAA
>CM041815.1:31652933-31672933 GCA_023376895.1 Aspiorhynchus laticeps
CCAGCTAGTTCTCAAGGGAAGTTGCTAAAAGTTGCTCAATTACGTTGTGACATCATTACGTAATTACGATGCAAAAATGTGTCACTACCAGGGCCGGACTGGTACTGAATTTGTTTTATTAGCAGAAGCGTCCAGGTGGAGCAGAGAGGCAAAACTGTCCCGTTTATGACTTCAAGTGCAGGTCAGTTACATCTGTAAATGCACAGACTATTGTAGTTTTGTCTTAGTTTACTTAGTTAAACTGCTAGCAAATGTTAGCAGTAGCAGTCAATTGCAAAATTACCAAAATGACAATTACTATAGTAAAGAGTAGGACTTCAGCAGACAAATATTCACATGGTTTAGAGGTAGCTAAGGCAGACAACAACACAACCCTTACGAAAATTAACCGTGGTTAAAATTACACCAAAAACCATGGTTACTATACACGGTAACCACAAATGAACAATGGTTTTGCTACACTATATAGCTTCACCATGGTATTTGTAGTAAAACTCTGGTTACAAATGGTAATCAATCCGGCAAAAAACATGGTTACTATACTTTTACCATAGGCCTAATAAAACCATGGTTAATGTTCTTTAGGACAAAACTCGTGATAATGCAAAAACATGTTCAGTATTAAGATTTTTCTATAAAGGTATATTCAAGATGTAGCTATTATTGTACTGATTTTGAAATTTAGGAAAGATAAAACAATAACACATGGTCCTATATATTTTATACATGTTAAGTTGTAAAATAATATAAATGCCTAATATAATATTAACTGTGTTTTTAAATTCAACACTGAATAATTGAACACTTGCACAGTTTTGAACCATTTTTTTATTAGCTATTAAACTAGTAAATCTACACATTCTGAACAGTTATAGTGTGTTAGTACTTAGTTAGTAAGACAAGTCTGTAAAAATAGGGCACGATCTATTATGTTAATATTAACGTTTTTTTTACCTGCTTTTTAAATTACGCATTGTGTTTTCAGGATAATGATAACACATAATGTCCTGAAAAATGACTAGTACCTTTATCTTACAGTGTACTAACATGATCAACCATCGCAGGTACAAGCTACGGTGTATCATAAATCAATTATTCAATTATTATTATCAAATTGAACAATTGCAAATAGCAGCTAACTTCTATGCGTCTTTGGTTTCCTCATTTTGTGTAATTTAGATGGAAATTGTTCTTTTTATCGTTTGAGTCATTTATCAAAAGTTGCCAAATAAATTGCTACATTTGTTGCTAGGTGCGTTTGGAAGAAACCGTTGCTAGGGTAGTGTGAAAAGTTGCTACATTTAGCTACAAAATTGCTGAGCTGGCGACACTGTATCAGAGTGTGTTCAAATAAATATCAGTGCATTAATGAAAGTCAATAAAGTGCATATAGCTTTCATTTCCATATTTCAAAACATTACACATTCAATCACACTGTTAAGAGATTTCATCAAGTCTGTGTTACTCCTTTTCAGGAGGCAAAGAAAATCAATATTAACCTGTTTACAAAAAACTATAAAATAATATTTTTAATAATATAACACTGAATCATCACAATATATCACCAAATCATTATATCACCAAATTATCATATCACATAATCATCACAATATATCACCAAATCATCATAATATAACATTTAATCATCACAATATATCACCAAATCATTATATCACCAAATTATCATATCACATAATCATCACAATATATCACCAAATCATCATAATATAACACTGAATCATCACAATATATCACCAAATCATTATATCACCAAATTATCATATCACGTAATCATCACAATATATCACCATATCATCATAATATAACATTTAATCATCACAATATATCACCAAATCATCATAATATAACATTTAATCATCACAATATATCACCAAATCATCATAATATAACATTGAATCATCACAATATATCACCAAATCATCATAATATAACATTTAATCATCACAATATATCACCAAATCATCATAATATAACATTGAATCATCACAATATATCACCAAATCATCATAATATAACATTGAATCATCACAATATATCACCAAATCATCATAATATAACATTTAATCATCACAATATATCACCAAATCATTATATCACCAAATTATCATATCACATAATCATCACAATATATCACCAAATCATCATAATATAACATTTAATTATCACAATATATCACCAAATCATCATAATATAACATTTAATAATCACAATATATCACCAAATCATCATAATATAACATTTAATCATCACAATATATCACCAAATCATTATATCACCAAATTATCATATCACATAATCATCACAATATATCACCAAATCATCATAATATAACATTTAATCATCACAATATATCACCAAATCATTATATCACCAAATTATCATATCACATAATCATCACAATATATCACCAAATCATCATAATATAACATTTAATCATCACAATATATCACCAAATCATCATAATATAACATTTAATCATCACAATATATCACCAAATCATCATAATATAACATTTAATCCTCACAATATATCACCAAATCATCATAATATAACATTTAATCATCACAATATATCACCAAATCATCATAATATAACATTTAATCCTCACAATATATCACCAAATCATCATAATATAACATTTAATCATCACAATATATCACCAAATCATTATATCACCAAATTATTATATCACAGAATCATCAAAATCATCATCATATAACACTAAATCATCACAATATATCACCAAATCGTTACGTCACCAAATCATCATATCACAGAATCATCTAAATTTATCACCAAATCATCATAATATAACACTGAACCATCATAATATATCACCAAATCATTATATCACTTTTATATTATTATGATGATTCTGTGATATGATCATTTGGTGATATAATCAGTGTTTCCCACAGGATTTTGTGAGACTTGTGGCGGCAGGTGACGTCATAATAATTAGCATATTTATGACGTCATTGCGTCAAGTTTGCTTCAGACGAGTTTTGGCACTTCGTTCAGATGTTCTGCTCTATGAACTGTCACATACTACTGTAATACAACTGAATGCCCAATAAAGCTGTTCACATTATATTTTCTGTTGTCATGCATAAAACAAGTATAAATAGTAAACACAACCCATTAAATACTACTTGTTAACCAGGAACCACTCTCGCCATATTTCTTAAATCCTGATTTATAAGCGCGACATCGCCTGATAAAATCAATATAGGCTACATCTAACTTGCACTAAAAAGCGACTATATGCGGTGGTTTTGTATCATTCAGCGCACTGCCTGCGTCTGTAACTATATATGCGCATATTAACAGACGAATTATGTTCATATTTAAAAGTCCAAACAGTTAGTAAGCGACAGGTGCTTGGAAACGCTGTTTTGTAAATGATTTACTGATGAGTCGGCTGCGTTACTCGCTGCTCAGAACAGACGCCGAGAGAGGCGACACTGCGCCGGGAGTCAGACCTCACGCTCGCGGGGCAGCACTGGAGACATCTTCCAACTGAACCATAGCTAAGGTTTTTTCAAAAAAGTCACTAGGTTTGTCAGTATGTACCTGTTATGGGAAAAACGCCGCCAAAGGGGTCTGTAATTTGCTCAATATTGTGCTAAAGTCGCGCTCGTGTGTGTGAGACGCGGGAGCTGATGGCAGCGGGCGGTGGATATTTTGTTTCGGCCCGCCACAGATGAATCAGCGTATGGGAAACACTGAGGGAGTGTGGACGGTTCTTGAGCACACAGCAGTACGAAACGCGTCGGGCGAGGGGAGAGATCTTCCACTAGTTAATCGATCGCGGATGGGTTCATTATCTCAGGTGAATTAAAAAAATGTAAGAGATAATAATAATGATAAAAACAAAAATGTGTCACCAAATATACTTGGGCGGCCCGCCCATGTAAAGTCTATGTGTGGGAAACACTGTATAATGATTTGGTGATATATTGTGATGATTCTGTGATATGATGATTTTGTGATATATTATGATGGTTCAGTGATATATTAGGATGATTTGCTGATGTATTGGTGTGTGTGCAGCACTGCGGATTACTGGTGGTGGATCCCTGTTGCCGGGCCGTTGGTAGGGGGCGTCGCCGGTGCTGTGATCTACTTCCTGTTGATCGAGCTTCATCACACCAACCACAACGACAAACCTCACGAGGAACCCGAGGAAGAGGAGGATGAGGAGGAGGAAGACGAGGACAGCAGCCTGAAGGACAAATACGAGATGATCAACATGAGCTAGAAACCCGAGCTCAGTAGAGTTCCTGTCGTGAAGTAAAGCCGGTAAACTCATCTCCACACGCTGTTTACACGAGTAAACTCATCAGTGACCTCCATACACCTTCACAGCTCAGATAATGAACGGGTTTCACTGATTGATCATGTACGTGCTTCACATCTGTAAACCCATCTTTCCCATAATCCCCCACTGCACATAACATTTGATTGTATTGCTGATGGTTAATATTATATTATACTGAACCCAGAACACTCGATTCAGTGGCTTTTACACCTTTCAAGTGATGGAAACGCTTCAGGAACTCTGTTCAGATTAAAGCAGGAATAGGGCTCTATGAAATCAGTTTTATTTTTTATTTTTATTAATTTCATTAATCAAAAAGCATGTCTAATTAATTAAAATCATGAAACATACAATTTAACATTAATTTATTAAAAGTGTAACAAAATAAAATTTTTTCTCACCTTATGTTTTATTACCAAATTCTGTGTTTCAGCACGTCTAATTATTTGAATGCATACAAACTATTATTATTTATTCTTACAGTAGCTTATGAAATGCCCCCCCCCCCCCTCAGAAATTCTGTGTTGTGTATTTAAATTTTACTGATTATCAGATGAAGCCATAAAACATTGATTTAATTTATATTTTAATTAATGAAAATTAAACATTTACATTTTTGGCAAATAAAGGGGATTTACTATTAAAATTCAAATATTTTGTGATTTAAAAAAAATAAATTAAGTGTTATTATTTTTCAACAGTAGTAGTAGTATTACGTACATTCTACTAAATAATAGTAATATAGCTATTTCTGACACAATGTCTTCAAGTTAAACAGGACTTTTATTTTGACGGGTTGCCGAGTAAAGTTCTGTGTGTATATGATATGACTAGTTTTACTCAAATGAAATGGTAAAATGCTGGTTTTGATCAGTTTTGGAGATATTGTTGATGTATTTATGTCTTCATTGAGACGTCAGACGCTGAAATCACGCGCTCTGTGTATGTAGTAAACAAAACCCTGCTCCATTCACACAGAGACACATGCAGGATTCAGATTTACATCAGATACTAGTCCAGATCACCATTTGATTTAAGACCAGCTTTTGATTAATTCATCCAAACTTTGACAAACTCCGTGACGTTATACTGTAAATTCAGTTTTTATGACTGGATTCCGTCCGTGTTTTCTGCATCACAGACATCATAGAGCTGTATATTAATCACCAAACATAAGCTGACACACTGATGACAAACATGCTTCTCTGAGCACGACCATCACAATCTGAGAAAGAGTTCCCACTAGATCACCATTGTTGAGTTTTCATGTTAAAGAAGTAAGCTTTATTTCACCTTCATATATTGTCTGTGATATTTATAGTTATGTGTTTGTAGATCATTGACTTGTTTTTGAAAGTCTTTCGTAAAAAGTAGATCTTTTGTAATGATGAAATCCTGCGACCTCAACTGTATATTTGTGCTTTTTGCTGGAATAAACTGAACTTTTGCGTCAGATGTGTAGGTTCTGTTCATGTCTGGACAAATCTGCTGCTGTCTACTGAGGGCGCATGACAGATGAAGACATTCATATCCATAAACACTGAAGAAAATGTCATGTTATGGTTATTACAGGTCATTATCGGTTTGGCTTTTTAATTATCATTTAGCTTATTTTCAATGATTTTGCTTCTTAGTTTTAGTTTTCAAGATAAATTCACTTTCATTTCTATATAATTTAACACATGAATTATAGACATGACACATGGCTAGTCCAGATTGCACAAGTCTACATGGTGTACAGCTAGTTTGGTAAAAACAACAACCAAAGAAGGGCTTGTTGAGTAATGTGCTTTATTTAACTGTGCTTTATGAAAGGCCCCGCCTCTGACATGGTGATGACCAATCAGAGTGTCTAATTTAACCATGGCACCCCAAATAACCAATAACATGTTAGGGGCGGTTCATGTCTCTTTATATAAGTGTCTCTGCAGCACAAAAGCAGTCATAAGTAACACAGCTATATTTGTAGCAATAGCCAACAATACATTGTATGGGTCAAAAATATTAATTTTTATTTTATGCCAAAAATCATTAGGATATTAAGATCATGTTCCATGAAGATATTATGTACATTTCCTACCGTAAATATATCAAAACTTAATTTTTGATAAGTAATATGCATTGCTAGGACTTCATTAAAGGTGGTTTTCTCAATATTTAGATTTTTTTGCATTCCATATTTTCAAATATTGTCCTATCATAACAAACCATACATCAATGGAAAGCTATTTATACAGCTTTCAGATGATGCATAAATCTCACTTAAGACTTAAGTGCTCCAGGGTCACATATATAAATACAGCCAAAGTTTTGAAGCAGTGTATGACAGTTATGTTACTTTTAGTAAAAATATTTGTTCTAAAATGCTTATTTTCAAGGAGTAGAATTTCAGATGACTTTAATAAGCGTGATACAGATTAAATGTTGCTTTCACTTTCAACTTACTGGAAGTCTCTGTTTGAAACAAGCGCTGGCTTGATCTCAGACAGATGTGATCTATTTCCAATAAAACAATGAATCAGACGCTCATGATCATAGTGAAACGAGCTCTTGAGAATGATCTCCATTAGATGAGCAAATACCGAGATCTCCTTCAGAAGAATAACGTCTCGGATGTCAATCAAAACTGCAAACGGTGCCAGCAGCCAATCAGAGCAGAGAGCCTCTCAGGCTCCGCCCCTCTCTTCAGTCAGACTCTCGGAGCAGATCCACAGCAGAAACCCTTCAGAAGATCATGAGAGTCCTGAGCGCTTTACTCCTCGTGAGTGCTGTCTCGGCGTCTGTGAGAGGAGACTTCACCGGTAAGAGCATGCTTTCTGATCCAGCAGCCGCTCTAAAGCATGCCACGGAGCTCTTATTTTAGACCGACTCAGCAAACTTCACTGTCTAATTGCATGTTCTCAGAGAAGATCTTTGAATGCTTGCCACGGAAAGTCCTGAAAGCCGCGTGATGGGGCGTGATGGGACGGGTCTTCGTGCTCTGCTAAAATTAAACCCAGATGTGTAATTTCAGAGACTCCTCCGGTAAAGACGGTGCTGAAGTCCAGCTTCCATCTGTATCACGAGGGCGGTGTGTTTGAGGAGACCTGCGCCGTGGTCCCGTTCCGGTCCGAAACCCTCCACAGATGTGCCTACAACCACAGCGACCCGCTGGTGCTGATCATACACGGCTGGACGGTGAGAGAAACAACACAGAAAGTGGCTCAATCCACAAATCAAGAGAGCAGAAGCTCTTACATTCATTATATGTTGCATGCGCTGCAAAAAAATGAATATCATCCTCAGTATCTCCGTCTTGTTTTTCAGTACAAATATCTAAACATCTTTAAATCAAGATGCATTTACAAGAATAATCTTTAGAAGAACAATCGGGAAATTATCGGCGCCTAGGGCTTGGGCCCTAAACATCTGTCAGTAGGGAATGAAAACTTGGCATTGGCAGATATTTGTTGTCATTTTAATCAAAAACTCACTTAACAAAGCATTAAACACTTTATATCTCATGTCATCTTGCATCAACATACATCTAGATCTAAGGATCTTTAGAGATTTTCGCTGGAAAACAAGCACTTTATTGCAGATCAACAGTTGAAGATATTACAGTAATGTAGCGTTTAGGAGCAGAGAAATTCAAGATGTTTTCATAAAATGCTTTAAAATCTAAAGGCGATTAGTTATAAGTTGAATTATTAAACTCTGAGCTGTGGCTGATACGACTCATTAAGTTGACTCAGATTTATGTATTGTGTTACAATCAATTTTTTCCAAAAAATGTCTTGAATAATCATAAATCAACCTTCATGGAGCCTGCAGAAGATCAGAGCTGAGATCAGTGCTTTTATGAAGGTTCCTCCTAGGGCTGTGCAATTAATCGAAATTCAGTTTCGATTTCGATTTTCGGCCTCCAACGATTATGAAAATACAGTAATCGAGATAAAACGATTATTGCGCCCCGTTCCCACCCCTTTCCAGTGGTGCACTTTCGTTCCTCCATAAAAGCCCAATTTCACGTGCAAATCAGTAAAATCATGTAAAGAGACTTTTGCAAAATGGGACGTGCTTGATTTATTTAAGTTGACTAGATTTATTTATGTTTTAAAAGCGTGAAAGAGAACTTGCGCATCCTCGGGAAGATTATTGTATGCGCTCAGAGACGGAGCAGAACACGGACATGTAAAGTCATCTTTTAGCGCCTAAACGGTCAAAATGCGGCGCTTAGTGATTATTCACGTAAACCCTCGTCGGTTATGTAATAAATGAAGGTAAAAGGTTGAGAATGAAAATACGCGTGTAACAGTAAAATGTATCCATGCGGCTCTTAAAGTGACAGCGCGCTATATTCCTGCTGCCGACTGTGTGCTTTATATTAATCAAACAACAAAAGACAAAATCAAAATCACTCACTGCTCTCGACTAAAGGACTTTTGTAGCTTTAATAAGAAACAAAGGAAGTTTAATTATTACAGTGAAGACTACGCTGTTTTATTTTACATTAGGATATTCAATTTCTCTAGTAGGCTGTTAACTGAATACTTTAGACTTGCATTTAAAAAAACTTAAAGCACAGTTTGTTTCATTTGTGTCTTTTTTATTCTATTGTATTCCTTTGCTTTTTTATTACTGGCAGTTTAATTATTTTCAATAATTTTGAGGACCTTTTTTTTTTTAAAACTAATATACTCTGGTATTCTGCTGCGGTGTTGAGAATTGTGACATTTCGCTGGGCTCTAAAATGTAGATGTCATAGCAGAATATATATTTGATATATATCACTATCTTTAAAGAAATCTTTCATATAAAGTTTTGGTCATATGGCCCACTAATAATCGTTTTAAATAATCGTGATTACAATATTGACCAAAATAATCGTGATTATGATTTTTGTCATAATCGAGCAGTCCTGGTTCCTCTTATACACTGTAAAAAATGACCGTGATTTTAACGGTAAAAAACTGAGAATGCTACAGTAAAAACCTGTTACATGGTTAACGGTAAGTTCCTGTAAAATTGTAACCTGATATTCCCAGAATTCCAAAATTTAGTTTGAATTTGATGTTTTTTCTTTGAAATAACTGTTTCTTCTTAGTTTTTTCTTATCAGTTATGTTTATTAGGGTTGTATGTTACATCTAATGTTGTTAAATTAATGTTTATTGCATATTTCAGTGTAATGAGTCTCAGTGTTTGTGTGAATGACGCTGTGCTTCTTCTATATATGTTATTATTTAAAAGCTGCTTTTGGTGGTTATCAGTGTATTACAAAGATACAGATTTCAGTACTTCAATAGGTTGGTATATTAACATTATATCAGTTAATGAAAATACGGTATTTAACTGTAAATTTAAGGTAATACCATAAAACCTAAAATGCTGTTACCGTATTTTTTACGGTAGAAGCTGCCAGTTTTTTACCGTAAATTTTACTGATTTTTATACAGTGTAGAAACCAATCTGTTTAATGCTCTCAGAGCTGTTTCTCAGGCAAACCGGGGTTATATGTGTGCTTCCGGCCTGTTAGACGCTGCGTATCGCTGCTTCACGACTCGTCAACAAACACGTGGAGCAGACAGGAAGCTCCTCCAGACGCAGGAAAGAGCGATGGCTTTGTTTGTGTGTGCATGACGTCAGCTCTTCCTCCTGCTCTCAGATGAATGGACGCATGGAGCCCTGGATCTTCCATCTGGCCTCTGCGCTGAAGGTCCGGCTCGAGCGGGTCAACGTGCTCATCAGCGATTGGAGGAAGCTGGCGCTTCAGCCGTATCCAATCGCAGCCAAGAACAGCAGACAGGTGGGGCGGGACGTGGCCGCGCTGCTCAAGTGGCTGGAGGTAATGAAACGATTGCTGAACCAAACCTTATATCTGGGGTTCTCCGAAGGGGAAGTCATTATAACCTGTATAACGGGGAACGGACAGCACATATATGATATTATTTGCTCCAATAGCAAGAGTAAAGCAATCCAACACAGCGTGACTTTTCAACAGAGGATAAAATATGGAGAGATTGATTAACCCAGCAAACAAAAACATGTTTTGAGAACATTTTGCTAGCTTTCCTAATCACTTATTGAGCATAATTTCTGACTTAAGTCCAAAACATTCAAGACTTACAGCAGTTTGTTTCAGTTTGGTTTCTTAATAAAGATGACACTTTGCAGACTGAAGTGGAAAAAGCTTAAAAATAAATACATTTTTAAAAAAAAAACATTATTATGAAAAATGCACAAAATACTAATTTTATATTAGAAATATGTATTTCTCAAAACACGTATGAAAATCAAAGGCATACATCTAAACAAGTTGTGTTCCAAATTTGAGGTTGACGTCTTAAAAAATGAGATTCAGTCAGATTTAGTTTAGGTTTCCACACTTTTGACCACAAACATAAGTGTGTCTCATGTTTTTCAGACCATTTAACCTTTTCGAATCATGTCAATGTTTTATTGTTTTACACAGCGAGCGCCAAAACCTTTACCAGGTTTCGTTCCTATGAAGTAAATAAAATAATAATAAAAAAACTATAAAAATTATGGCCGAACAGGGTTAAATAACATTGGAATGTTCGCTTGATATTTGCATAAGAAACATTGTATCATTTTGCAAACATTACTGGAATGTTACTTTTGAATGAACATTCTGAAACAAGAAGCAACATTTAACAAGCTTTAGATGAACCTGCAACTAAAACGTTTCAGAATGAAAACACTCTATAAATAACAGATTGAGAACATTATTAAAGACCAGATTGTAACTATACGCGATAAAAAGCATCTTTTCCATGTTAATGTTTCAGCCGCTGGAACAACAGCATACAAACTGTGAACATGATCATCTCAGGTATACACTGTAAAAAATCAATCATGGGTCTTCTAATTTTGTGGTGATAATTAAAAATAGCGAGTATATTTCATTAAAGAAATTGTGGTTCAGTGTTGTATAGAAAATATTTAGGACTTTTTACTAATAAAACCAAGAGATATGTGTTTTCATCATTTTTTAAAGCGGTTTTGAGGCTTGAATTGAGAAACTGATTAAACTAAACACATAAAGTAAAGAAGGATACCTATTTATTTTAACAGAATTAGCTCAATTTTGCAGTTTTATTTTAGAGGTGATTGTTAGTTCCCAGCATGCTTTGCATATGGCTGGATATGGAGAGTAAATTTTTCAATTAAATGCTATTTTATGCATTTTTGAGTGAAGGGAAATATCTATTAATGATTAATATTCAGTTATGTTTGGCATTTGAAAGAGTTTCTGTTACATTGAAGAAGAGTAGAGCTTATGTGTTACGGAACAGTCTGACACAGAGATGGTGTTAGAAGAGTTAGTGTTTATTAAAAGCAAACTTCGTCACAACAGTGGTGTTCCTCCTCAAGTGCGGTGAGTGATCTTTCTTGAACTTATAGTGGAGAGTGTGCAGGGATCCTGACTGAACTGTATTGTCCTTGGCAGGTGTGCCGCAGACGGAGATCCCGAAGAGCCCGTATGTCTCTAGTGTCCTCAGCTCTCCGGGTATCTGGAAGTGAGAGGCAAACAGAAGGTGAGTAACAACAGGTAAGGTATTCAGGTAGGTATACTCAGGCAGATGATTCAGCAGCATAGTAGTCCATGTAGTTTCCACAAGATCGGACAACTGAGTGAACTGAGACAGGTGCTCTTATGAGGGTGGTGATTGCAGCGGTGATGAGGTGCAGGTGCGAGTGATTAGTATTCAGGTGAGGTGGATCGTGGTAATTGATTCGAGGAAGAGCCTGGCCATTCTGTGACAGTACCCCCCTCTCCACGGCCCGCTCCTGAGGGCCGACCCCGGCGTCGTGGTGGTCTGCCTCGTCCTCGAGGAGCAGGACGATCCGGATGGCTGGCATGAAATTCCTCCAGTAGGATAGGGTCCAGAATATCCTCCCTGGGGACCCATGAGCGCTCCTCGGGACCGTAGCCCTCCCAGTCGACCAGGTATTCCAATCTCCCACCACGACGCCGGGAATTCAAGATCTCATGAACTCCGTAGACAGCGCCTTCATCAATGATGAGAGGAAGAGGGGGTTCCTCGATCAGGCCAGGCTCTGGGGAAACAGAAGGACAATGTGGTTTAAGTAGTGAAACATGGAAGGTAGGATGGATCTTATATTGTGCAGGTAATTGTAACTTGTATGTGACCGGGTTGACCTGTTCCAGAATGGTGAAGGGACCAACGAATCTGGGACTCAGCTTACGGCAAGGCAGGCGCAGCCTAATGTCCCGTGTGGAGAGCCAAACCTTTTGTCCAGGCAGATAAGTGGGTGTGGGTGAGCGACGAGCATCTGCTGTGATCCTTTGTCTGCGCACTGCCCGCTGTAGATGGTGGTGTGCGGAGTCCCAGACTCCCTCGCTCTCTCGGAACCAGTAATCGACAGCGGGAACTTCGGAAGGCTCTCCGGACCAGGGGAACAGGGGAGGCTGGAAACCGAGTACGCACTGGAAGGGAGTGAGTCCAGTGGATCCTTGACGAAGGGAATTCTGGGCGTACTCGGCCCAGCCTAGGAACTGGTTCCAAGAGTTCTGGCGGCCGTGGCAGAAGGTTCTCAGGAATCGCCCAATCTCCTGGATTTTGCGTTCAGTCTGCCCATTGGATTGGGGATGATATCCAGAGGTAAGACTGATGGTCACACCCAGGAGCGAGAAGAAGGCTTTCCATACCCGTGAGATAAATTGAGGTCCTCTATCTGAAACAATGTCTTCGGGTATGCCATAATATCTAAAGACGTGATTGAAAAGTAGCTCAGCTGTTTGCATGGCAGTTGGTAACCCAGGTAGTGGGAGAAGTCGACAGAATTTAGAGAACCGGTCCACAATGACTAGGATACATGTGTTGTTGTCAGATGGTGGTAAATCGGTGATGAAATCCACTCCTAGGTGTGACCAGGGACGGTTGGGTATGGGTAATGGTACTAGCTTGCCAGAGGGAAGATGACGGGAACTTTTGGAAATGGCACACTCTGGGCAGCCCTGAACGAACCTTCGCACATCCCTTGACATGTTCGGCCACCAGAAGCGATCTCTTAGCAGCGAGAGAGTTGCGTTGGCCCCAGGGTGGCCAGTACCAAGTGAAGTGTGCGAAGAGTGGATGAGTGACGTCCGTTGTGTCCTGGGTACATACTGGTGGTTCGGTGGGCAGCCCGGCGGGTTAGCTGGTGGTGTGGCGGAGACAACTGGCGGAGAAGTCCATACGATGGGGCTCGTAATGATATCAGATGGTAAGATACTTTCTGGTTCTTCTTGGGTCTCTTCGGTGGCTTGGATTCGGGACAGGGCGTCTGCCTTGACATTACGAGGACCCGGTCGATAGGAGATCTTAAAATCGAATCTTGTAAAGAAGAGAGCCCATCGAGCCTGGCGAGGGTTGAGACGTTTAGCATCTTGCAGATATGCCAGGTTCTTGTGGTCGGTTAACACCAAGAAGGGATGTGTAGCTCCCTCCAACCAGTGTCTCCATTCCTCTAGGGCAAGCTTAATCGCTAACAGTTCCCGGTTCCCAATGTCATAATTCCTCTCCGCCGGGCTGAGTTTCTTAGAAAAGAAGGCACATGGATGGAGCTTGGAGGGCTTCCCCTGCTGCTGTGAAAGGACCGCACCTACTCCAGTGGTTGAGGCATCCACTTCTACGATGAAGGGCAGATCGGGGTTCGGATGAACCAGGAGAGGTGCGGTAGTGAATGTTTCCTTCAGGTGATTGAATGCCTTCGTGGCACTTAAATCCCAGGACAGAGACTTGTTACCTCCCTTAAGCAGATCTGTGAGTGGACTGGTAATGGAACTGTAGTTAGCAATGAAGCGACGGTAAAAATTGGAAAACCCTAGAAATCGCTGCAGTTCCTTGATGGTGGTGGGTCGTGGCCAGGAGGTGATGGCTTCCACCTTCCCCTTGTCCATGCGAATGCCACCATTACTGATGATGTACCCAAGGAAGTGGACTGAAGGTTGGTGGAAGATGCATTTTTCAGCTTTGAGGTATAACTGGTACTTGCGTAGTTGTTGGAGGACCTCCGCAACATGGTGGCGGTGTTCGGCCAGGCTCCGGGAGTAAATCAATATGTCGTCTATGTAGACAATTACGAAATGATGGAGAAACTCCCGGAGCACCTCATGCATAAAGTCTTGGAAAACCGAAGGAGCATTGACAAGCCCATAAGGCATAACCCTATATTCATAGTGGCCAGTAGGGGTCACAAATGCGGTCTTCCATTCATCTCCTCTTCTGATGCGAATGAGGTTGTAAGCGCTGCGGAGGTCCAATTTGGTGAAAATGGTGGCACCGCGGAGTTGTTCCAGAGCTGCAGGGACAAGAGGAAGGGGATATCTGAACTTGACGGTGATTTGGTTGAGCTTACGGTAATCTATGCAGGGACGCAAACCTCCGTCCTTTTTGGCCACGAAGAAGAAACTGGAGGCAGCAGGGGAAGTTGATGATGTAATATATCCCTGTTTGAGGGCTTCCTCAATATACTCCTCCATGGCCTTCTGTTCAGGTAGTGATAGGGGATAGATCTTACCCCGTGGTACTGGCTCACCCGGAACTAGGTCGATGGCACAGTCCCATGGCCGATGAGGTGGAAGACGTGAAGCTTTCTTGGGGCAGAAGACGTCACTGTAGGAGGCATAGTCAGATGGGCATTCAACAGATTGCCTCTCAACTGGGCTTTCAATGGAAGTGGCTTGAAGCGGTAGCTGTACAGGTACTTTAGGTGAAGGTCGAGGCAGCTGCGGGAAGCACTGCGGGAAGCAATTGGAGCCCCACTTCAATACGTCTCCAGATCTCCAAGATAATACGGGGTCATGTTTCACCAGCCAGGGCAGACCTAATATTATGTCCACAGTAGATTCCTCCAACACCAACAGATGGATGGATTCCTGGTGGAGTAGGCCGATACGGAGCTGTAAAGGTCCTACACAACTTCTAACTAGGCGACGAGTGAGAGGCGCACCTGTTATGGTCTGGATTTGGTAGGTGGTCTTGGTCGTTGTGGTCGAGAGACGGAGCTGCTGGCAGAGGCTCCCTGATATGAAGTTTCCTGCAGAGCCGGAGTCAAGGAGGACGGTGACTGGAAGAAGATGGGTATCTATGATCAGGTGAGCACACGTGGTAAGGGGATTCATCTTCGGGATAACGGGTTGGATACCACTCACCCAAAGCCTTGGTGGGCGAAGGATGCATGTCTGGATACGATGATCCTCGCCTCCACAGTACAGACAGAGTCCTCTCGTCAAGCGACGTCTCCGCTCAGCAGGTGTCAGGCGGAACGTGTCGGTGAGCATAGCCTCAGGTTGGTCTCTGGCCTCTGGCTGGTGAGTGGGAGGAGTGACAATGGCTGGAGCAGGCGTTAAATCCGTGGGGTTGATATTTATCCGGTTGGAACATCGGATGGTGAGTTGGATGAACTTCTCGAGCCCATGGGTGTCATCATATGCAGCTAGATGTGATTTCAGCCGGGGGTTCAAACCTTGACGGAAGGCGGTGATAAGCGAGGGCTCATTCCAACCACTAGCAGCCGCTAGGGTACGGAACTTCAGGGCGTATTGGTGGATGGTCATAGAGCCTTGTCGCAATTGATATAACTGTTCGCCTACAGAAGAGTCCCCTGGTGAGCTGCTGAAAACTTCCCGGAAATGGGCGAGGAATTGGGCATAGGAGTGTGTAGCGGGACCTGCTTGACTCAGAACGGTCTCTGCCCATCTTAAAGCTGGTCCCGTGAGGGAAGTGATCACGAAGGCGATTTTCGCCTGGTCCGTGAGAAACATCTGTGGATGCAAATCAATGGTAAGTGAACACTGTAATAAAAAGCCATTGCACTCCTCTGGATCACCTGAGTAGGGCGCTGGTCGGGCCATGGGACTGGTGAACATGACAGGAGAAGAAGAGCTGATAGCTGAAGTGACTGGAGTGGGAGTTGAAGCTGGTGATGACGGTGAAGCTGAACGGGTGAGTATTCTCTTCAGTGTGTCGACTAGTTCCTGAAATGGATCCGATGTACTCATCCTGTAACTGTCTTGGTCCGATCTTCTGTTACGGAACAGTCTGACACAGAGATGGTGTTAGAAGAGTTAGTGTTTATTAAAAGCAAACTTCGTCACAACAGTGGTGTTCCTCCTCAAGTGCGGTGAGTGATCTTTCTTGAACTTATAGTGGAGAGTGTGCAGGGATCCTGACTGAACTGTATTGTCCTTGGCAGGTGTGCCGCAGACGGAGATCCCGAAGAGCCCGTATGTCTCTAGTGTCCTCAGCTCTCCGGGTATCTGGAAGTGAGAGGCAAACAGAAGGTGAGTAACAACAGGTAAGGTATTCAGGTAGGTATACTCAGGCAGATGATTCAGCAGCATAGTAGTCCATGTAGTTTCCACAAGATCGGACAACTGAGTGAACTGAGACAGGTGCTCTTATGAGGGTGGTGATTGCAGCGGTGATGAGGTGCAGGTGCGAGTGATTAGTATTCAGGTGAGGTGGATCGTGGTAATTGATTCGAGGAAGAGCCTGGCCATTCTGTGACATTATGGTTATGGAGTTTATGGTTATGGATATTACTCGTATAAGACATTAAGCCGTGTTTAATGAGTATTTTCCAGTATTTCTCAAGTATTTGAGCTGTTTACAGTCTTTTAAATGTACAAAATAACTCAGTCAAATAAAACAAGCCTCGCTCAAAATCACTTTTGAGAATTAACTTAAAATAAATAAGCACATTTCACTAATTATATTAAATTCATTGTGTCAGATTAATTAATTTAGGAGATTTTACATGATTTATTCAGGTAGATTCCATTAAAAAACCAAGCCTTAAAAACGACTAAAAAAAAATTATGGTAACAATATTACACTTAATATTTTTAAGTAAATAGCCCGTTCCATTCCGTTCCATAGATTACGTCTTATTCAAAGTTAAAAGTGTCTAATGCGAGTTTAAATATCATATTGCATGACATTTATATCCATACAGAAAGCAACAATAGATAGTTTACCTCAGATCTCGAAAATAAAGCAAATATGTGCATTAAAACAGTGTTTTCCATAACAAACGTGGTATCAGTCACTCTTGTACTAATGTTAAAAAGGCTTAGTATTTATGAATTGAGTGCAGTGTGACTCTGAAAGGCTTGTATCTAAGAGTGCGCCGCTTGAGTCCTGATGTCACTTCCTCTCTGGACAGGAAGTGGCGCAGCTCCGCATGGATGACGTCCATCTGATCGGCTACAGTCTGGGAGCGCATGTGGCCGGATTCGCTGGAAGTCATTTCGGAGGACGGAGGAAAGTGGGTCGCATTACTGGTGAGATGAAGATGATGCTAGAGAAGCTTGACCTTCAGTGTTTGAGCACACACCATCATCTGACCGCTGCTGAGGGGGATTCTGGGTATTTTTAGGGATCCGGATCGTTCCGGCTCTTTATTTAGCACCACTTCTTTTTTTTATATTTCAGCCAAATTTGACCTATGTGTGTGATGTGTGCACAAATATAATTAAATTACTCAAAGTAATGAAACTAAACCTTAAAAAAATTAAAATTAAAAACTATACAATGCTCAGATTTGCTAAATCACATTATAATTCAGATTTACAAATTCAAATCTTTTTTGTCATATTTCTGGCTCCATAAACCGTTCCAAAATACCATAATTTTACATTATAAACCTAATTTATGTAAAAACATAAAACCCAATTAGAGATCGTTTTGACCCAGATTTACATATATTCTAAATCATAAACATCTTAAAGACATTTCCTATCAGATCTTAAACAGATGTGTAGAAAACGTCATAGAGACATATTGCAGATGAGCAAACACTCATCTTGCAGATGTAAATGCAGATATTAAATAGATGTGATGCATGTGTATGAGCTCAATAATTTCGTCCAGTCCATTTTTGAGTTCTGTGTGAAATTTGATCAAGTTTGATTTTTCTTGTTTTTTTTGTGTGTTATTGCAGTGCAAAAAAAACAATAAGCACCAAGAAGTGTTGCATTTTCTGACAGAATTGCAAGGGTGCCGATATTTTTGGCCATGACTGTATCTATTAACGCTGAATCATTGATCAATCGCGAGACCAATCACAACACAAGTCAGTACATGATTGATGAAAAACAAGCTTATGTGGATTCTACACTTTTAAACAATTCAGATAAGCTATTTATGGAGCGGATAAAATACATACAATCATTTATTAATCACTTTTCATTCTGACTTTACACTTTTTTTATTTAAAGCTGTTTAAATGTGAGGTTTAGCATTTTATGAAACCTTCTCAAAGCGTTATTTGAACATTTCATACGTTATTAGATAAACTATGTTGTTATTTAAAATCCGGACATCATCGGTAATGTTATTGTTTTAGCGTCGCCAACTAATTTTCAGAGAAAGTTGCTAGATTTGTTGCTAAATGACGTTATTGCACGATCACGACGCAAAATTGTCACAACATCAAATTTTTTTGTTTTGGAAAATAATATGCATAATATAATATTAAAATATAAATAACTGTATTTTTAAATACATTGAATTATTGAACACTTACACATTTTTTAATGATTACAATGTAATTTTTTTATAGCAAGTAAACTTGTAATACTACATTCTCAACAATTATGCGTTAAATAGCGTATTAGTAGTTAGTATGCTACACTACACCTATGAAAATAGGCCACGATCTACCATGTTAATATGAAATCCGTATTGTTTTTTACCTGCGTTGTGTTTTCTGGTTACAGGGACACTTATTCAATTGAACACAAATTGAACACTTATTCAATTAGGCTATTATTATTGTTATTATTAAATTGAACAATTGCATATAGCAGCTTCTTCGGTTTCCTATTTTTGTGTAATTTGGATGGAAATTGTGAGACTTTTTATCATCACTTATCAAAAGTTGCCAAATAAAGTTGCCAGGTGCTTTTGGGAGAAAGCGTTGCTAGGGTATAGTGTGAAAAGCTGCTAAATTTGGCAACAAAATTGCTACGTTGGCAACTTTGATTGTTTTAGTGTTTATGCAAACAAAAAGTTTCACGATTCATGTGTCAGTAAAAAATGACCGATTTTAACGGTAAAAAACTGTGGAAATGCTACAGTTAAAAACCTGTTAAATGGATAACGGTAAGTTCCTGTAACATTTACAGGGAAAACAATGTGTTTGAATTTGATGTTTTTTCTTTGAAATAACTATGTTTATCTTATCAGTTATGTTTATTAGGGTTGTGTGTTACATCTAATGTTGTTAAATTAATGTTTATTGCATATTTCAGTTTATTGAGATCATCATGATGGTGATTAGTGTTTGTGTTAACGATCTTCTATATATGTTATTATTTAAAAGCTGCTTTGGTTCATCATGTGACTCTCATCACCTCCTGCTTTTGGTGGTTATCAGTGTATTACAAAGATACAGATTTCAGTACTTGGTATATTAACATTATATCAGTTAATGAAATTACG
The DNA here is from genome assembly GCA_023376895.1 of Aspiorhynchus laticeps. Lineage (NCBI taxonomy): Eukaryota > Metazoa > Chordata > Actinopteri > Cypriniformes > Cyprinidae > Aspiorhynchus > Aspiorhynchus laticeps. The sequence continues at coordinate 31,672,733 of CM041815.1, forward strand.
GTATTTAACTAAATAAAACCGTAAAACCTAATTTTTTTACGGTAGAATTCCGGCAACCACAGCTGCTTTTTTTACCGTAAATTTTACGTAATTTTTTTACAGTGTCGTTTTTGAACATTTCCAGCACATTTGAACGATACCGTGATGATAACCGTGATGATAAATGTCGATCCGTCACGCCTCTAATCGCTAGAATGAAGA
>CM041815.1:31677933-31697933 GCA_023376895.1 Aspiorhynchus laticeps
AGGGTAGTGTGAACAGTTGCTAGGGTAGTGTGAACAGTTGCTAGGGTAGTGTGAACAGTTGCTAGGGTAGTGTGAACTAGGGTAGTGTGAACAGTTGCTAGGGTAGTGTGAACTAGGGTAGTGTGAACAGTTGCTAGGGTAGTGTGAACAGTTGCTAGGGTAGTGTGAACAGTTGCTAGGGTAGTGTGAACAGTTGCTAGGGTAGTGTGAACAGTTGCTAAGGTAGTGTGAACAGTTGCTAGGGTAGTGTGAACAGTTGCTAAGGTAGTGTGAACAGTTGCTAGGGTAGAGTGAACAGTTCAAAACACATCAAAACATGTAGAAAAAACCCGCAGTACATACCATATTCATCCTGATAACGACTCTCAAATGTATCCACTGCTGTAAATCCTGGTTTCATTTGAAAGATAAGAGTCCAGTGAACAACATTCCATCGAGCACTTTTAGTCCAAAGAAACAACAACGCTGTAATTTAGATCGTTATTCATTTGTTTACGTCTCATCTCTTGAGGGAAAGTTATTGTTTGTGTCCCAAACAGAATGAAATCATCCAAAAAAAAAAAGTCAAAGATACACGGAAGATTGATTATTTGAATTCTGGCGCTCCCTCGCGACGGCGCGTGACGCACGCTGTGACGCACCTGTCATCTGATGGGGCGTAACTTGGCGATCGCCTTTTTTGCTAAATAAACCTTTTATTTTCTTTTTTTTTCTTCTTTTTTATTACTCAAATTATTCTTATTGTAGTTTTAGTGCTGAAATAAATCACTAATATGATGTATAAAATTCTGTCTATTATTATATAATTGAAAAAACTATGTATAATGACTAAAATAGTTTGTGGAATTCTTCAATACGTCTAGTTGTAATTTTCATTACACGGGGGGGGGGGGGGGGGTATCTGGAAATATTATCACAAAAATGTCTGCAGGAATCTCATTTTTCATGGTATCCTCTTCAAATTTGAAATATAAACTCATTAGACATGTGACTTTCAACCCATTACTTTTCTGGATTCCTCCAGGACTTATTTCATGCATTTGTTTATGAAATAACAAAACATTCAGTGTGGTAAAACATTTTTCAATGGCACTTCAGTGTCTATAACTTTTTATTTTTTTGAGCATTATCAACTCTGATGATGCATAGTAAAGCCTAGAGTGTCTTCTTTCCAAAGATACATAAATTGTGTGTGTAGCACATTATTGTCAGGAAATGTTACCATTTTAATTTAGGTAGGTCATTTTCAGCTGTGAGGCCCAAAATGGGGGTGCAGGTTAACAGGTTAAGGGTGTTTTGGGTGCTATCTCATAAAATTGTCACTACCGAAACTGTTTTATGGGATAACTCCCCAAAAAAACAAAGATTTCACCACCGAAACCACCAAATGTTTCAGTAATGACTGTCACTGCAGAAACAGTCTATACCGAAACATTTGGTGGAGTTTCGGTAGTGATGTAAATGTAATTTATTCATTTAGCAGACGCTTTTATCCAAAGCAACTTTTTTTAGGTGTTAACCCATAAAACAGCCACTACTGAAATATTTGGTGGAGTTTCAGTAATGATATCTTAGTTTTACGGGATAACTCCCAAAAAACAGCCACTACTGAAATATTTGGTGGAGTTTCAGTAATGATATCTTAGATTTATGGGATAACTCCCAAAAAACAGCCACTACTGAAATATTTGGTGGAGTTTCAGTAATGATATCTTAGATTTATGGGATAACTCCCAAAAAAACAGTCACTACTGAAATATTTGGTGGAGTTTCAGTAATGATATCTTAGATTTATGGGATAACTCCCAAAAAAACAGTCACTACTGAAATATTCGGTGGAGTTTCAGTAATGATATCTTAGATTTACGGGATAACTCCCAAAAAACAGTCACTACTGAAATATTTGGTGGAGTTTCAGTAATGATATCCAAGTTTTATGGGATAACTCCAAAAAAACAGTCACTACTGAAATATTTGGTGGAGTTTCAGTAATGATATCTTAGATTTACGGGATAACTCCAAAAAAACAGTCACTACTGAAATATTCGGTGGAGTTTCAGTAATGATATCCAAGTTTTATGGGATAACTCCAAAAAAACAGTCACTACTGAAATATTTGGTGGAGTTTCAGTAATGATATCCAAGTTTTATGGGATAACTCCCAAAAAACAGTCACTACTGAAACAGTCAAGACCGACACATTGCATCATTGTTTCGGTAGTGACAAAAGGGAAAACATAATCCTCATATTTGGGGGAAATAAACAAAATTTTAGTACACACATTTTTTTTAGTATGTATAACATGCAAGTTAAAGTTCTGTAATGAGATGTGGTTGCTACAAAAGCATTACTGTCACTACCGTAAATGTGCGGTCACTACCGAAACATGGGATGTTTTGTCAAAAATAAAGTATACTGAATTATCAGCTAAAATGTTATGATAGTTTTTGGTTCAATGTATATTCAAACTAATGAATCCTTAACTATATGTCTTAGTAAGATGAGATTGAAATGATCCAAATATATAATGCAATGCTGATTGAGTGGAGATGCGACCGAGTTACTGAGTCCAGTGAGTGGAGATGTGACTGAGTTACTGAGTCCAGTGAGTGGAGATGTGACCCGAGTTACTGAGTCCAGTGAGTGGAGATGTGACCGAGTTACTGAGTCCAGTGAGTGGAGATGTGACTGAGTTACTGAGTCCAGCGAGTGGAGATGTGACTGAGTTACTGAGTCCAGCGAGTGGAGATGTGACCCGAGTTACTGAGTCCAGTGAGTGGAGATGCGACCGAGTTACTGAGTCCAGTGAGTGGAGATGCGACCGAGTTACTGAGTCCAGTGAGTGGAGATGCGACCGAGTTACTGAGTCCAGTGAGTGGAGATGTGACCCGAGTTACTGAGTCCAGTGAGTGGAGATGTGACCCGAGTTACTGAGTCCAGTGAGTGGAGATGCGACCGAGTTACTGAGTCCAGTGAGTGGAGATGTGACCCGAGTTACTGAGTCCAGTGAGTGGAGATGTGACCCGAGTTACTGAGTCCAGCGAGTGGAGATGTGACCGAGTTACTGAGTCCAGTGAGTGGAGATGCGACCCGAGTTACTGAGTCCAGCGAGTGGAGATGCGACCGAGTTACTGAGTCCAGTGAGTGGAGATGTGACCGAGTTACTGAGTCCAGCGAGTGGAGATGTGACTGAGTTACTGAGTCCAGTGAGTGGAGATGTGACCGAGTTACTGAGTCCAGCGAGTGGAGATGTGACCCGAGTTACTGAGTCCAGTGAGTGGAGATGTGACCCGAGTTACTGAGTCCAGTGAGTGGAGATGCGACCCGAGTTACTGAGTCCAGTGAGTGGAGATGTGACCCGAGTTACTGAGTCCAGTGAGTGGAGATGTGACCCGAGTTACTGAGTCCAGTGAGTGGAGATGCGACCGAGTTACTGAGTCCAGTGAGTGGAGATGTGACCCGAGTTACTGAGTCCAGCGAGTGGAGATGTGACCGAGTTACTGAGTCCAGTGAGTGGAGATGTGACCGAGTTACTGAGTCCAGTGAGTGGAGATGTGACCGAGTTACTGAGTCCAGTGAGTGGAGATGTGACCGAGTTACTGAGTCCAGTGAGTGGAGATGTGACCCGAGTTACTGAGTCCAGTGAGTGGAGATGCGACCGAGTTACTGAGTCCAGTGAGTGGAGATGCGACCGAGTTACTGAGTCCAGTGAGTGGAGATGTGACCCGAGTTACTGAGTCCAGTGAGTGGAGATGTGACCCGAGTTACTGAGTCCAGTGAGTGGAGATGTGACCCGAGTTACTGAGTCCAGTGAGTGGAGATGTGACCGAGTTACTGAGTCCAGTGAGTGGAGATGTGACCCGAGTTACTGAGTCCAGTGAGTGGAGATGTGACCCGAGTTACTGAGTCCAGTGAGTGGAGATGCGACCGAGTTACTGAGTCCAGTGAGTGGAGATGTGACCGAGTTACTGAGTCCAGTGAGTGGAGATGTGACCCGAGTTACTGAGTCCAGTGAGTGGAGATGTGACCCGAGTTACTGAGTCCAGTGAGTGGAGATGTGACCGAGTTACTGAGTCCAGTGAGTGGAGATGTGACTGAGTTACTGAGTCCAGTGAGTGGAGATGTGACCCGAGTTACTGAGTCCAGTGAGTGGAGATGTGACCGAGTTACTGAGTCCAGTGAGTGGAGATGTGACCCGAGTTACTGAGTCCAGTGAGTGGAGATGTGACCGAGTTACTGAGTCCAGCGAGTGGAGATGTGACCGAGTTACTGAGTCCAGTGAGTGGAGATGTGACCCGAGTTACTGAGTCCAGTGAGTGGAGATGCGACCCGAGTTACTGAGTCCAGTGAGTGGAGATGTGACCGAGTTACTGAGTCCAGTGAGTGGAGATGCGACCGAGTTACTGAGTCCAGTGAGTGGAGATGTGACCCGAGTTACTGAGTCCAGTGAGTTACTGAGTCCAGTGAGTGGAGATGCGACCCGAGTTACTGAGTCCAGTGAGTGGAGATGTGACTGAGTTACTGAGTCCAGTGAGTGGAGATGTGACTGAGTTACTGAGTCCAGTGAGTGGAGATGTGACTGAGTTACTGAGTCCAGTGAGTGGAGATGTGACTGAGTTACTGAGTCCAGTGAGTGGAGATGTGACCGAGTTACTGAGTCCAGTGAGTGGAGATGCGACCCGAGTTACTGAGTCCAGTGAGTGGAGATGTGACCGAGTTACTGAGTCCAGTGAGTGGAGATGCGACCCGAGTTACTGAGTCCAGTGAGTGGAGATGTGACTGAGTTACTGAGTCCAGTGAGTGGAGATGTGACCGAGTTACTGAGTCCAGTGAGTGGAGATGCGACCCGAGTTACTGAGTCCAGTGAGTGGAGATGTGACCCGAGTTACTGAGTCCAGTGAGTTACTGAGTCCAGCGAGTGGAGATGTGACCGAGTTACTGAGTCCAGTGAGTGGAGATGTGACTGAGTTACTGAGTCCAGCGAGTGGAGATGTGACTGAGTTACTGAGTCCAGCGAGTGGAGATGTGACCCGAGTTACTGAGTCCAGTGAGTGGAGATGCGACCGAGTTACTGAGTCCAGTGAGTGGAGATGCGACCGAGTTACTGAGTCCAGTGAGTGGAGATGCGACCGAGTTACTGAGTCCAGTGAGTGGAGATGTGACCCGAGTTACTGAGTCCAGTGAGTGGAGATGTGACCCGAGTTACTGAGTCCAGTGAGTGGAGATGCGACCGAGTTACTGAGTCCAGTGAGTGGAGATGTGACCCGAGTTACTGAGTCCAGTGAGTGGAGATGCGACCGAGTTACTGAGTCCAGCGAGTGGAGATGTGACCGAGTTACTGAGTCCAGCGAGTGGAGATGTGACTGAGTTACTGAGTCCAGTGAGTGGAGATGTGACCGAGTTACTGAGTCCAGTGAGTGGAGATGTGACCCGAGTTACTGAGTCCAGTGAGTGGAGATGTGACCCGAGTTACTGAGTCCAGTGAGTGGAGATGCGACCCGAGTTACTGAGTCCAGTGAGTGGAGATGTGACCCGAGTTACTGAGTCCAGTGAGTGGAGATGTGACCCGAGTTACTGAGTCCAGTGAGTGGAGATGCGACCGAGTTACTGAGTCCAGTGAGTGGAGATGTGACCCGAGTTACTGAGTCCAGCGAGTGGAGATGTGACTGAGTTACTGAGTCCAGTGAGTGGAGATGTGACCGAGTTACTGAGTCCAGTGAGTGGAGATGTGACTGAGTTACTGAGTCCAGTGAGTGGAGATGTGACCCGAGTTACTGAGTCCAGTGAGTGGAGATGCGACCGAGTTACTGAGTCCAGTGAGTGGAGATGCGACCGAGTTACTGAGTCCAGTGAGTGGAGATGTGACCCGAGTTACTGAGTCCAGTGAGTGGAGATGTGACCCGAGTTACTGAGTCCAGTGAGTGGAGATGTGACCCGAGTTACTGAGTCCAGTGAGTGGAGATGTGACCCGAGTTACTGAGTCCAGTGAGTGGAGATGTGACCGAGTTACTGAGTCCAGTGAGTGGAGATGTGACCCGAGTTACTGAGTCCAGTGAGTGGAGATGTGACCCGAGTTACTGAGTCCAGTGAGTGGAGATGCGACCGAGTTACTGAGTCCAGTGAGTGGAGATGTGACCGAGTTACTGAGTCCAGTGAGTGGAGATGTGACCCGAGTTACTGAGTCCAGTGAGTGGAGATGTGACCCGAGTTACTGAGTCCAGTGAGTGGAGATGTGACCGAGTTACTGAGTCCAGTGAGTGGAGATGTGACCGAGTTACTGAGTCCAGTGAGTGGAGATGTGACCCGAGTTACTGAGTCCAGTGAGTGGAGATGTGACCGAGTTACTGAGTCCAGTGAGTGGAGATGTGACCCGAGTTACTGAGTCCAGTGAGTGGAGATGTGACCGAGTTACTGAGTCCAGCGAGTGGAGATGTGACCGAGTTACTGAGTCCAGTGAGTGGAGATGTGACCCGAGTTACTGAGTCCAGTGAGTGGAGATGCGACCCGAGTTACTGAGTCCAGTGAGTGGAGATGTGACCGAGTTACTGAGTCCAGTGAGTGGAGATGCGACCGAGTTACTGAGTCCAGTGAGTGGAGATGTGACCCGAGTTACTGAGTCCAGTGAGTTACTGAGTCCAGTGAGTGGAGATGCGACCCGAGTTACTGAGTCCAGTGAGTGGAGATGTGACTGAGTTACTGAGTCCAGTGAGTGGAGATGTGACTGAGTTACTGAGTCCAGTGAGTGGAGATGTGACTGAGTTACTGAGTCCAGTGAGTGGAGATGTGACTGAGTTACTGAGTCCAGTGAGTGGAGATGTGACCGAGTTACTGAGTCCAGTGAGTGGAGATGCGACCCGAGTTACTGAGTCCAGTGAGTGGAGATGTGACCGAGTTACTGAGTCCAGTGAGTGGAGATGCGACCCGAGTTACTGAGTCCAGTGAGTGGAGATGTGACTGAGTTACTGAGTCCAGTGAGTGGAGATGTGACCGAGTTACTGAGTCCAGTGAGTGGAGATGCGACCCGAGTTACTGAGTCCAGTGAGTGGAGATGTGACCCGAGTTACTGAGTCCAGTGAGTGGAGATGTGACCCGAGTTACTGAGTCCAGTGAGTTACTGAGTCCAGCGAGTGGAGATGCGACCCGAGTTACTGAGTCCAGTGAGTGGAGATGTGACTGAGTTATTGTGGCGTCTGCAGGCATCAGGAGAGCGGCGCTCTGAAGAGCTTCTCGTCTCTGCTGGCGGTGGCGTCGGATCTGGGCCGGCTCCGCTCCGTGAGGCTGGTCTGGAAGGGAGATCTGGTCTGGTCCGGCTGGATGAGGCGCGTCAGGAACATCATGAGCTGGAACAGCTCCGATCGGGACACAGAGCTCAGCGTCTGGAGGATCCGGATCAAATCAGGAGAGACTCAGGAGAAGTGAGCTTCTGTCTCTACTGAATACATGACGACTCCTCATATTCTCAGATGCTTTTCTACATTTCTCAAATCATCTTTAACAACTAAATATATTTAAAATATCATATATAATTTAAAAGCATTTCAAATATATTTTGCCTTCCATATATTTCAGTCAAAAAATACATTGTCATATTTGAAGAAAAAAAATTATATAGTATGTGCTTTAAAAATACTATATATATACACATATATAAAATCGCATCCAAAATTAGTTTTTGTTTACATGATATATGTGTGTATATTGTGTATATTTATTATGTATATATAAATACACACACATACATGTATATATTTAAGAAAAATGTTACGTTTATATATTAAATATATTTATATATAATATAAAATATAAGAATATGAATAATAAATGTAAATATTTTCAAAATATATACTGTATGTGTGTATTTTTATATACATAATAATAAATATACGGGATAAAGAAGAAATAGTTAATATACAGTACATTTACAAATCTAAATTTAGCTAAACTGTAATGTATTTAGTCGAATAATATCTCATAATCTTTACTAAAACACTATTCAGATGAGTAAATGGCTTTTTAATCAAATGACTGACTAAAAATCTAAATTTACTGTTAAAATAAACACTAAAAAGTCTTAATTTTGATCAGTTTAACAAATTAAGCGAGTTTATGATTAAAACAATAACAAATATCTGTCACTTGGTTCAAAAAAATCAACTTCATTCAAAGAGAAACAAGTTTTCACCCCCCACTGACTGATATTTGTTCGTTTTAATCATAAACATAACATTATGCTGTTTTTCAACATTTCATATCGTCATTAAGGATGTTTAGATGTTTGGAAAACAAACATTTGTGTTGTAATAGACTTGTTTTAGACCGCTAATCTGATGCTGAGATGATGGAGGGTTAGACGGGCTCTGATTGATCGTGCATCAGCTATTGATCGTGCATCAGGTCATTGGCTGGACATAGGAAGCTCATCATCACACGGAGATACATGTAGGCTGAGTTCACATCAAACAGGTCAAATATGCAAATTAATCTGACGTCAAACACTCGACATGACGTGATTTGATGTCTCTTCAGCATCGATTAGCCTCTAGAAGCCAAGCCTGCGCTCAAACCGTCTCTGATGACGATGTGGAGAGGATTTCTTCTGTGATCTGAGAAGTGCATTAAAGCCTCTGAGAGAAACTGATGTTAATGCATGCTCTGAAGACAGTACTGTGAACTATAGATGATGATTTTCTCATGTTAATATCAAGTGCATGAAAATACAGATCACCATTAGTCCAGTTCAGTTTGCTGCTTCATTACAATGTGTCTCTGGAGCACAAAAGCAGTCATAAGTAACACAGCTATATTTGTAGCAATAACCAACAATACATTGTATGGCTCAAAATTATTAATTTTTCCATTATGCCAAAAATCATTAGGATATTAAGATCATGTTCCATGGAGATATTTAGTACATTTCTTACCGTAAATATATCAAAACTTAATTTTTGATTAGTAATATGCATTGCTAAGAACTTGATTTGAACAATATTTTGATTTTTTTGCACCCTCAGATTCCAGATTTTCAAATATTGTCCAAATCATACATCAATGGAAAGCTATTTATTCATGATGTATCAATCTTAAATTCATATGACTAATTTCGTGCTCCAGGGTCACAATTCGTTTGTAAGAAGGGTATATATGAAGAGTTAATTTGCAAAAAAACATACCTCAAAAATCATGCTTTTCATCGTGCTTTCCACTTAATCTCAGATCGAACTGCAGTTGGGTTATTTTGACTCTCAAACCCATCTAACTAACAATAAAAACATGCTAACATCATAAAAAGCATGATTTTTGAACATCATGTGTTGTCAAGTAAGCTGTTGATTTCCTCCGTGCTGTGTTTAGGACGTGGTTCTGCGGCGTCTCTCGTCTCAGGGTCTCAGACGAGCAGGACTTCACTCGCTGCCGGATCAAACATCACAACACCAGCGCTTCAACCCAGTCTGTTTATTAATGCAGTTCAAAAAAATTACACCTCTTTGCACAATACGTTCTGAAATGTTACGTAAAAATGTTCAAAGTGAACAAAAATGTAGGTACTGTATAAAACACAGTGAACATTAACAGACAGCAGTATTAATCTTTTTTTTTGTTCCATTCGTTTCTCAATTTTAGTGTTCGGCCTATTTTCACCTACGATTAAGACTCAGTGCGCTCTTCCTCTATGTAATTCCACCAAGACTACATAAAAATGAAACTAAAAGTCAAATACAGGCAAATATTCTCCGATCCAGACCGCCGCAAAACCGTGTTTCTTCCTCGTGCGGTCGGCCTGGACTCACAAACGCTAGAACAGTATCAAAACCAACAGAAATCCTGTACAGAGTTCAGATGAGAGACCAGTCCGTCTCCACCATGATGAAGGTGTGTTTCTGTCAGAGTCTGTAAACTAAACGTGTTAATGTGACCGTTAGTACCGCGAGAATCCTCTGCTTTCCCATGATGCTCAGTGGCTGCAGGGTTCTTCATGATCGTACCTTCATTAAACAAGTCTGCGCTGCTCTTCATGCACACGTTCCTCGTTAGTGGAGTGTGGTGAACGTGAGTGTATGGCAAGCCACTTTAACATTTAATCCCTACAACATACTAGCATGCACTCGCACACTGCTAGTACTTATTCTTCAGCTACTAGTGTGCATCTTTAGCTGTTAGTACCTCTTTAAAAGATAATAGTACACACTTATTAGATACTAATGCTTATTAGATACTAGTACATGCTTTAGATACTAGTACACGCTTGTTAGATACCAGTACACGCTTTAGATACTAGTACACGCTTGTTAGATACTAGTACATGCTTTAGATACTAGTACACGCTTCTAGTACATGCTTTAGATACTAGTACACGCTTGTTAGATACTAGTACATGCTTTAGATACTAGTACACGCTTGTTAGATACTAGTACACGCTTTAGATACTAGTACACGCTTGTTAGATACCAGTACACGCTTTAGATACTAGTACACGCTTGTTAGATACTAGTACATGCTTTAGATACTAGTACACGCTTCTAGTACATGCTTTAGATACTAGTACACGCTTCTAGTACATGCTTTAGATACTAGTACTATCTACTTGTATCTAACAAGCGTGTACTAGTATCTAAAGCGTGTACTAGTATCTAAAGCGTGTACTAGTATCTAACAAGCGTGTACTAGTATCTAAAGCGTGTACTGGTATCTAACAAGCGTGTACTAGTATCTAAAGCGTGTACTGGTATCTAAAGCGTGTACTAGTATCTAACAAGCGTGTACTAGTATCTAAAGCGTGTACTAGTATCTAACAAGCGTGTACTGGTATCTAAAGCGTGTACTGGTATCTAAAGCGTGTACTAGTATCTAACAAGCGTGTACTAGTATCTAAAGCGTGTACTAGTATCTAACAAGCGTGTACTAGTATCTAACAAGCGTGTACTAGTATCTAAAGCGTGTACTAGTATCTAAAGCGTGTACTAGTATCTAACAAGCGTGTACTAGTATCTAAAGCGTGTACTAGTATCTAACAAGCGTGTACTAGTATCTAACAAGCGTGTACTAGTATCTAAAGCGTGTACTAGTGTCTAACAAGCGTGTACTAGTATCTAACAAGCGTGTACTAGTGTCTAACAAGCGTGTACTAGTATCTAACAAGCGTGTACTAGTATCTAAAGCGTGTACTAGTATCTAAAGCGTGTACTAGTATCTAACAAGCGTGTACTAGTATCTAACAAGCGTGTACTAGTATCTAAAGCGTGTACTAGTATCTAACAAGCGTGTACTAGTATCTAAAGCGTGTACTAGTATCTAAAGCGTGTACTAGTATCTAACAAGCGTGTACTAGTATCTAACAAGCGTGTACTAGTATCTAAAGCGTGTACTAGTATCTAACAAGCGTGTACTAGTATCTAAAGCGTGTACTAGTATCTAAAGCGTGTACTGGTATCTAAAGCGTGTACTAGTATCTAACAAGCGTGTACTAGTATCTAAAGCGTGTACTAGTATCTAACAAGCGTGTACTAGTATCTAAAGCGTGTACTGGTATCTAAAGCGTGTACTAGTATCTAACAAGCGTGTACTAGTATCTAACAAGCGTGTACTAGTATCTAAAGCGTGTACTAGTATCTAACAAGCGTGTACTAGTATCTAACAAGCGTGTACTAGTATCTAACAACCGTGTACTTGTATCTAATAAGTGTGTAGATACTAGTACACATTTTAGATACTAGTACACGCTTGTTAGATACTAGTACACGCTTGTTAGATACTAGTACACGCTTTAGATACTAGTACACGCTTTAGATACTAGTACACGCTTTAGATACTAGTACACGCTTGTTAGATACTAGTACACGCTTGTTAGATACTAGTACACGCTTTAGATACTAGTACACGCTTTAGATACTAGTACACGCTTGTTAGATACTAGTACACGCTTGTTAGATACTAGTACACGCTTGTTAGATACTAGTACACGCTTTAGATACTAGTACACGCTTTAGATACTAGTACACGCTTTAGATACTAGTACACGCTTTAGATACTAGTACACGCTTTAGATACTAGTACACGCTTGTTAGATACTAGTACATATTCCAAATGTTACGGGCAAGATTTTTAATTGAACTCTACTAGTTAAAACAAGACGAAAAAAACAATTGTGACTATTAAAGGTAAGAACAGTTACTAGCAACAATTACAAAAGACTTGTCTAAAAATATAAGTACCTAAAACTAGTGACTAACAAATAACTAAGTATGTACTAGTATCTATTGAATGCTTACTAGTCAGAACTGAAGTTAATGTCTGAATGATCAGATCCTCATAGAAGTGGCTACTAGGAACAACAACATAGATACTAGTCACTACTGATATAAGTACTAGTATCTAATAAGTACTGTAATCTTTAAAAGGTTACTAGTACCTAAATAACAGTATACCTAGTACTTAAACAATAAGCACTAGCAGCTAATGAATAAGTACTAGTACCTTATAAGAATTAGTACTTTTAGAAAGTTACTAGTACCTAAATAATATACCTAGTACTTAAACAATAAGCACTAGCAGCTAATGAATAAGTACTAGTACCTTATTAAGAATTAGTACCTTTAGAATGTTACTAGTACCTACATAATATACCTAATAATTATTCGTTAGCTGCTAGTGCTTGTTGTTTAAGTACTAGTACCTTATAAGAATTAGTACTTTTAGAAAGTTACTAGTACCTAAATAATATACCTAGTACTTAAACAATAAGCACTAACAGCTAATGAATAAGTACTAGTATCTTATAAGAATTAGTACCTTTAGAAAGTTACTAGTACCTTAATAATATACCTAGTACTTAAACAATAAGCACTAACAGCTAATGAATAAGTACTAGTATCTTATACGAATTAGTACCTTTAGAAAGTTACTAGTACCTGAATAATATACCTAGTACTTAAACAATAAGCACTAACAGCTAATGAATAAGTACTAGTATCTTATAAGAATTAGTACCTTTAGAAAGTTACTAGTACCTGAATGATAAGCGCGGGTAGCTGAAGAAGTTCTGAGGATTAAATGTTGAAGAGGCTTGCCATATAGATGTGTAGCTATATACAAACAAACAGATGAAGCATGTAAACGGCGGACCGACGCGGAGCCGCCTCCTTCGTTAGCATTTTTGAGTCCTGAGTGTTGTCAACAAAACTGCAACTGTAAATCTCTTATTGACAGTAGAAGAAATAATCTGTTCTCACATATAATACAGCTAATATCGTTCCTCTATACAGCCGCACGTCTGCGGAAAAGGGAAGGCGGAACGTTTCAGCTCTTACAAAATAAAAGTCCTTTTCCGTGCTGAAGCTCCGCACGAATCCTTAAAAAGATGTTTGATATCAAACCAGGAGTCTTGAGAGGGACGACAGGAGACGCTCTATCTACAGATACCCCGGTAAACCTTGGCACTGGAGGGTAAAACAGAGAAATGATGCGAGGACGGAGAGGAGGGCAGTCTGAGGAAGCGGTACGGACTGGACTCTCAGCGTCTCATCTGACCCATCTGGTAGTTCTCTCGGGGCTGGCGCTGGCGCTGGGCCTGGCGTGGAGCGGGCCGCTGGTTCTGGTGAGCGTGCTGGTGCTGGTACTGGTTCTGGTTCTGGTGCTGGTTCTGCTGCTGCTGCTGACTGGCTTGCTGAGCTCGTCGTCTCTTCAGAGTACCTTCACCAGACAGACAGAGAACCATCAGACATGTGATCAGCTAGAGACAAAGAAGAATTCTGGCCACGCCCACAAGCCACGCCCCCAGCACTTATTAAAAATATATATTCTAGCACATTAAAAGATATATGTTATATTGTAACAATACATACTATTGTCCTGTAAAATAAAAAGCAGCATTTAATAATCATCATAACAATATAATATATTATTGTAAAGTATATAGTATAGTTATTATTATTATTAAAGTACCTGGCAACAGTTTGGAAACATTACAATTATGAATGATTCTGAAATAAATATCTTCTGCTCATCGAGGCTGAATTTATTTGATTAAAGAAAACAGCAATATTGTGAAATATTACTACAAATAAAAAAATTCAATTTTAATATATTATCAAATGTAATGTTATTCCTGTGATGCAAAGCATAATTTTTTTCATCATTACTTTGGTTTTCAGTGTCACATGATCTTTTAGAAATCATTACAATTTAAACATTTCTGATTATTATCAATGTTGAGAACAATTTTGCTGCTTCATATTTTGTGTGGAAATATGATACACTTTATATTTATCAAAAACTCCTGAAAAATAAAGTTTAATGAACAGCATTTATTTGCATTTATCAAATATATTAATTACATTTTAAAGTGCATAATAAATCTGATCACTTTCATGCATGATGAATAAAATTATTAATTTCTCTCTCTTTTTTAAATCGTATACAAATGTTTGAGTGGTATCATTGTTTGCACGCAAATATTAAGCAGCACAACTGTTTTTAACATTGATAATAATGACCAACCCCTTTCAAAAAAACCCTCGGATCTACGTGAATCACATGGAACGTCCCTCAGAGCTCGAAAATATGTATTTATATGGAAAAATCACATCCCTGAGCCACTCTTCAGCATCACACACAAACACACCTCAAACACTCGTCTCTGAGACCACTGCAACACAATCATCTTCATTTACTTCTGACCAAAGTCATACTATTTTATCAAAGGAGAATATGGTTAGAAGTAAATAAACATTTTCAACCGACTGGGATTATAACAATAATATTTACAGGGATATAATGTTTATTATTGGGATATGAACAATTATATGTATCACTATTATTATTTTTTCTAAGACAGAAATACATTAGTATTGTAATACAATACACTGAAAAAAGGAGAAATATATCCCTTTAAATATTATTATTTGTATTACTATTATTATTTCTAAGATATAAATATACTACTATTATAATACAAATACAGTGTTAAATAAAAAAAAATATTGAATTTTTTTTTTTGTTGAAAAACACAAAAATCTGTATTTACTTTTGATTACAGTCAAAGTATTTTGTTATCAACTGAAACTCTGATTGGGATAATAATAATAATAATATCCCAATAATAAACTTTATATTCTACTAATTGATTTTATTATTATTATTTCTAAGATGAGTATTGTAATTAGTATTGTACAACTACACTAAAATAAAACATGTAAGCTTATTTTATTTTACACTTGCAAAATCACAATAATAACAATACTTCTAGTTAATTTCTTCAATTGTAAGAGTTCAAGGTTTTATTTTGGTGGAAAACTGCAGGGAGACCTTTACGTTTCTGACAGGAGTTTCACAAACGTGTCTCGTTACAGATCTACATGCATGACTGCTGTAATCATCTGTCCACAAACATGTGTAACATCACATTGACAAAATGCATGTTAACCTCTCAGCACATGCAGAGATTGAGTTTGCTGCATTTACTGTGAAGTGAGATGTGAAAGCACTGGATATAACCCCAAAAACATCACTGACTCTGGACTGTGAGGATATGCGTTACCTGGCAGAGGTTTAGGAGGAGGCAGTTTGGGGTTGCTGCTGGGCGTGTGAACACTGCAGATCTTAATGAACCCAGCCATCAGCATGATGAGAGCGATTCCCATCAGCAGAACCGCCCACCAGTGACCCTGAGACACAGACAGAGAATAAACACTCGCTCCGAGAGATAAACACACGATAAACACACGCTCCGAGAGATAAACACACGATAAACACACGCTCCGAGAGATAAACACTCACTCCGAGTGATAAACACACGATAACCACTCGCTCCGAGAGATAAACACACGATAAACACTCGCTCCGAGAGATAAACACACGATAAACACACGCTCCGAGAGATAAACACACGATAAACACACGCTCCGAGAGATAAACACACGATAAACACTCGCTCCGAGAGATAAACACACGATAAACACTCGCTCCGAGAGATAAACACACGATAAACACTCGCTCCGAGAGATAAACACACGATAAACACTAGGGCTGAACGATTTTGGAAAATAATCTAATTGCGATTTTTTTTACCAATATTGCGATTGTGATTTAATATGCGATTTTTTTTTTAAAGCTCTTTATATTCTGTATTATTCAACAAAGACAAGCAATAAATCATTGTATATTATGCAGTGTTGGGCACGTTACTTTAAAAAAGTAATTAGTTATATTACTAGTTACTTCTCACAAATAGTAACTGAGTTACATCATTATAAAATAAACTAATTACCAGGGAAAGTAACTATTGTTACTTTTTTTTTTTTTAAATGTTCAAATATGTCAAATAACTTGGATGTCCCCAATATTAAATGTTAAATGAATGAAATGGACACTAAATAGAATACATTATTATTATAAAACATTGCACACTAATCTACACTATTTTAATGTTTCTGTGGGACAATGTGAGAGACACCTATCAAATTCAATTGATTATTGTAAATATTATCAACCCTCTATAGACACCTTGGCATAGTTTATCAGATAATTAATATTGGTCTGGTGAGTAAACTAAAAAAAATGACAAGCCAATGGAGATTAGCATTAAATTTGAGCAGTATATGATGATATAACTTTAGTAATTAGAATAACCATGTATGAATGTATTTGTCATGTTGACTGAACTTAGGACTGGTGGTGGTGCTTAAGATATTGTTTGTCATTTAGTGTTTCTATAAAAAAAGGAAAAAGAAAACTACAAATAATACTGATAAGATAACAAAACTACAACGAAATCTACTACTAATAACAGTATAAAACGCACTAAGGATTATTGAGCTGCTGGGTTCATGAATATTAATCAGGTTGTATGGGTTCGCTCGAACTGATTCGCTGAAATCAAAACAGGGACGATGATAGGTGAGCGCCGGCCAATGAGATTGCCGTTTACGCATTAGCTCCGCCCACTAGCGGAGAACCCGGTAGTTCTTAAAAGCTGAAGAATTTCAAAGGAACTCCGTTATTTTGACAGGAAAACACAACAAAGGATATCGTTTACATGTAGCGCGTCAATTCTGCATGTTATGAAAGACCCGCGGACACGAAAATAACCCGCGGCAAACATGCCAACGTGCCAACATGATGCTTCCTCTGAAGACTGCTTAGATGTGTTTGACTTGAAGCAGCACTGATAGACCGATCGCTGTGTGTGTCATCAAAGTACTGCGAGAGCTATAAGAGAGCGGACGTCTCCTTATGCTTTCTCTCGCCGTACTTTGATGACATACGATCTATCTTCAAGTCGAACACACCGCTTTACTCCCACTCTCGCGTGTCACGTGACAGTGTAATCGCAGCCTCTGCGGTTGAAGAATCGCATTTTCTCATATCGCGATATTATCGCAAATGCAATTAATCGTTCAGCCCTAATAAACACTCGCTCCGAGAGATAAACACACGATAAACACTCGCTCCGAGTGATAAACACACGATAAACACACGAGAGATAAACACACGATAAACACTCGCTCCGAGAGATAAACACACGATAAACACTCGCTCCGAGAGATAAACACACGATAAACACTCGCTCCGAGAGATAAAAACACGATAAACACTCGCTCCGAGAGATAAACACACGATAAACACTCGCTCCGAGAGATAAACACTCGCTCCGAGTGATAAACACACAATAAACACACGAGAGATAAACACACGATAAACACTCGCTCCGAGAGATAAACACACGATAAACACACGCTCCGAGAGATAAACACACTATAAACACTCGCTCCGAGAGATAAACACACGATAAACACACGCTCCGAGAGATAAACACACTATAAACACTCGCTCCGAGAGATAAACACACGATAAACACTCGCTCCGAGAGATAAACACACGATAAACACTCGCTCCGAGAGATAAACACACGATAAACACTCGCTCCGAGAGATAAACACACGATAAACACTCGCTCCGAGAGATAAACACACTATAAACACTCGCTCCGAGAGATAAACACACGATAAACACACGCTCCGAGAGATAAACACACGATAAACACACGCTCCGAGAGATAAACACACTATAAACACTCGCTCCGAGAGATAAACACACGATAAACACTCGCTCCGAGAGATAAACACACGATAAACACTCGCTCCGAGAGATAAACACACGATAAACACTCGCTCCGAGAGATAAACACTCGCTCCGAGAGATAAACACACGATAAACACTCGCTCCGAGAGATAAACACACGATAAACACTCGCTCCGAGAGATAAACACTCTCTCCGAGAGATAAACACACGATAAACACACGCTCCGAGAGATAAACACACGATAAACACTCGCTCCGAGAGATAAACACACGATAAACACTCGCTCCGAGAGATAAACACACGATAAACACTCGCTCCGAGAGATAAACACACGATAAACACTCGCTCCGAGAGATAAACACACGATAAACACTCGCTCCGAGAGATAAACACACGATAAACACACGCTCCGAGAGATAAACACACGACAAACACTCGCTCCGAGAGATAAACACACGATAAACACACGCTCCGAGAGATAAACACACGATAAACACACGCTCCGAGAGATAAACACACGATAAACACTCGCTCCGAGAGATAAACACACGATAAACACTCGCTCCGAGAGATAAACACACGATAAACACACGCTCCGAGAGATAAACACACGATAAACACTCGCTCCGAGAGATAAACACACGATAAACACTCGCTCCGAGAGATAAACACACGATAAACACTCGCTCCGAGAGATAAACACACGACAAACACTCGCTCCGAGAGATAAACACACGATAAACACACGCTCCGAGAGATAAACACACGATAAACACACGCTCCGAGAGATAAACACACTATAAACACTCGCTCCGAGAGATAAACACACGATAAACACTCGCTCCGAGAGATAAACACACGATAAACACTCGCTCCGAGAGATAAACACACGATAAACACTCGCTCCGAGAGATAAACACACGATAAACACTCGCTCCGAGAGATAAACACACGATAAACACTCGCTCCGAGAGATAAACACACGCTCCGAGAGATAAACACTCTCTCCGAGAGATAAACACACGATAAACACACGCTCCGAGAGATAAACACACGATAAACACTCGCTCCGAGAGATAAACACACGATAAACACTCGCTCCGAGAGATAAACACACGATAAACACTCGCTCCGAGAGATAAACACACGATAAACACTCGCTCCGAGAGATAAACACACGATAAACACTCGCTCCGAGAGATAAACACACGATAAACACACGCTCCGAGAGATAAACACACGATAAACACTCGCTCCGAGAGATAAACACACGATAAACACTCGCTCCGAGAGATAAACACACGATAAACACTCGCTCCGAGAGATAAACACACGATAAACACTCGCTCCGAGAGATAAACACACGATAAACACACGCTCCGAGAGATAAACACACGATAAACACTCGCTCCGAGAGATAAACACTCGCTCCGAGAGATAAACACACGCTCCGAGAGATAAACACACGATAAACACACGCTCCGAGAGATAAACACACGATAAACACACGCTCCGAGAGATAAACACACGATAAACACTCGCTCCGAGAGATAAACACACGATAAACACTCGCTCCGAGAGATAAACACACGATAAACACTCGCTCCGAGAGATAAACACACGATAAACACACGCTCCGAGAGATAAACACACGATAAACACTCGCTCCGAGAGATAAACACACGATAAACACTCGCTCCGAGAGATAAACACACGATAAACACTCGCTCCGAGAGATAAACACACGATAAACACTCGCTCCGAGAGATAAACACACGATAAACACTCGCTCCGAGAGATAAACACACGATAAACACTCGCTCCGAGAGATAAACACACGATAAACACTCGCTCCGAGAGATAAACACACGATAAACACTCGCTCCGAGAGATAAACACACGATAAACACACGCTCCGAGAGA
>CM041815.1:31700433-31707933 GCA_023376895.1 Aspiorhynchus laticeps
AGACACAGACAGACAGACAGACGCACGCACACACACAGACAGACACACACACATACACAGACACACAGACAGACAGACAGACGCACGCACGCACGCACACACACAGACAGACACACACACACACACACACAGACACAGACACACACAGACAGACAGACACACACACACACACACGAGAGACAGAGAGAGGTTATTCACACGTAACAGATAAACCTGAACCATCACAGTACTGAACTACACTGAAAGATCAACTTCACTATTGTTTTTATGTTTTAATTACTTTTTTAAACACAAACTAATTTTAAAAATAATACATTTAGATAGTCCACATATAAAGTGATTATGCAAAGCAGATTTGCATTGTGAGAACATTTTCAGGTTTAAACTAATGAAGTGTGTTGTGAGTAGAGGAGTATCTTTAATTAAAGCACGGTGATTTAATTAAGTGGTGTTTATTACACGGCTCTCTATGATATGTGGCTCTGATTGCAGCATTAATCATATATTCACTGATAAAACACAATCTTGTTTCATACAAACGCATCTGGCGCCATCTTGTGTTTCATTTAGTAATTGCACTGAAAAATAAATAATACATGTTACAGTATGTATCATTCTCCAAATATTCCTGTATATGCATAATATCTCCAAAACAAATATGAACTTGATTAAAAATCAATGCTCTCCTATTTATGGATAATACAGGAATCTGAACTTGACAGCTTGATCTTCATTAATGCAACATGTGCATTTGGTTCTGATAATTATAATAATCCTATATTATTATTAATCATAAATTGATTATGAAATCGTGTCATGTTAAAGCATTCTGAATCTTGACTCGATGCAAAATTAAGCTACTGTAAGAAGAGAAACGTTAAGAAATTACAGTAATATGCAATGTAGAATTATTTTGCATATTATCAGTGTTTTAAACAAGCGTTGTTCAATTTAAGCGTTTTTAAGACCTTTTTAAGAAAAAACCTCAAAGGAATAAATTAAAGGGAACACATGTCATCATGTTTTCTTAATGAGTTGTATCAGTGTATTAATTCATTAAAAAATAGCTCAGCTAGAACATTAAAATAACTACAGTATCTTATCACGCTGTAAAAAGTGCTGCTCTTCTTCAGTATGTTAGTCTTGTTTTCATGAATGCATATGATAATAAATAACAGGCTCAGAACAATCAACTTAATTCGAAGAGAAACAAGTTTTCAATCCTTGATGGCAGATATTTGTTCTTGTTTTAATCATAAACTCATTATGCTTAGAAAACTAGACATGCGTCTCCAGTAAACGCATCTTGAATTAAGGATGTTCAGATATTTGAACTGGAAAACAAGACATAAATATTGAGTAAGATGTCAATTTTTTTCAGTGCATGCAGCATTTAATGCCGTGACTTCATGAATGATTTAAGAGCTCTTATTAGTGTAAGCGTGCACTGAGACTAATTAAGACCCGAGTGTGCATATGATTATTGGTGATCAGTGTTGGGCGTAATGCATTACAAGTTACGTAATCAGATTACTTTTTTCAAGTAACTAGTAACGTAACGCATTACTTTCCATAAAAAGTAACATAATTAGTAACTTTTTTAGAGAGTAACGCAATATTGTAATGCATTACTTTTAAAAGTAACTTTTCCTAACACTGTTGGTGATATACACTATATTGCCAAAAGTATTGGCACCCCTTCTAATGAACAGGTTTGACTACTTTAGTAATTTCTATGAGTACAAATCTTAATGTTAAAGCATATAATGATATTCTAGGAAATTGTGTGCTTCTAATATTATAGCAACAGTTTGGACTCTTTTCTATTCTAACATGACAATGTCTCTGTGTATAAGACAAGGTTCAAAAAGAAAATGATTGATTGAGTCAGTGTGGAAGAACTTGACTGGTCTGCATAAAACCAAGTCCTAATCCCAGTTTAACACCTCTGGTGTGACTGTAAATGCAGACCTTGAGACAAAAACTCATCACCAAACACCAATGACTTGTACATATGGGTTCAGTCATTTTAGACACTTACAAAACTGTTGCAACAGAGATGAAATACAATTTTTAAATACATGAATTATGTTCCCATCGTTGTTGCCACAGATTTGGAAGTGCATCTGTTCTAAAGAAAGGGCGCCAATACTTTTGTCCATATGGTGTACATGAGAATCTGAAGCTCTGTACTGACTTTTCTCCATGCAGCAGACGTGGCAGAGCTCGGTCTCGTCTTTGCCGTCCACGCTGGCGCAGGTGCAGACCTCCAGACCGTACTTCTCACAGATGGAGCCGGAGCAGCCCTGAAACACAGAGAGAGCGATAGAGAGATCTGACGATACACAGCCGTCTCTGTATCGATATCACGACACACCGCGCTTAATCTCAACACAAGAACACCTTTAAAACAGTGGAAAACTGCAAGGCTTCTAAATACAAATACAACAAGAGCTACAAAAGCTTGCAGTTTAGCGATCTCACTTCCACATTATATTCTCAGAGAAGTGTAATTCATTAACTGTTCTGTCTGTGTGTGAATTACCACCGTTTCTGCTGTGTTTCTCTATTAACAGTGAAGCTTAATTGCTTTAGAAACGATGATGTTAGCAGCTCCTTGTTGAGAAAGATAATAAGCTCTTATGTTATTGATAACACGGAGACGTTTCTGTTGCTGAGTGTGCTGTGAGCTGCACAGAGAGTGTGTTAATTTGTGCAATGATAACCTACCAGAATGAGTACATTACAATATACATTTATTAATAAGAGTGCATTATTATTTATGGGCCTAAAAACAAGATGCAATCACTTGGAATATTTTACCTGGTGGGGAGTGAACAATATTAGCAAGAAACATTACTGTACCACAGTAGGCTACAATATAAGTAATGTACTGTACCGCACACACACACACACACACACACACACACACTATCTCTCTATCACACACACACTCATTTACATTTACATTTACATTTAGTCATTTGGCAGACGCTTTTATCCAAAGCGACTTACAATTGGGGAGGTAAGGTTATTATACAGCGCTCTTACAATTTCACTCACAAACTCTCTCTCTCACACACACACACACTGTCTCTCTATCACACACACTCTCTCTCTCTCTCACACACACACACAAACTCTCTCTCTCTCACACACACACACACACACACACTCACTCAGTCTCTCTATCACACACACTCAACTCACTCACTCACACACACAAACTCTCTCTCACACACACACACACACACACACACACACACACACACACACACACTCACTCACTCACTCACTCACATACTGTCTCTCTATCACACACACACACACACACTCACTGTCTCTCTATCACACACACACACACACACACACACACTCACTCACACACTCACTCACACTGTCTCTCTATCACACACACACAAACTCTCTCTCACACACACACACACACACACACACACTCTCTCTCTCACACACACACACACACACACACACACACACACACACTCACTCACTCACATACTGTCTCTCTATCACACTCACACACACACACACTCTCTCTCTCACACACACGTGGTGTGCTGCGTAGGGACGGAACAATTACCGGTTTGACGATAAATCATAATAAAATTCCAAACGAATTATTGTTCCATATTTTAATGATCATAAACCCGTCTTAGATTAGCACGATTTGAACAGCTGAGGATAAATAAATCCTGTCCAGCATAAAGCAGAGTTTTCAGTACGTCTCATGTGCTCTCAGCAGAGTAACGTTAGTGTAGTTTAGTGTGAAAACATGGAGGAAATCTGCGAGGCTTTATGAGAGTGATGAGAGAATTAATTACATGAATGCACCTCTGAAGATTCAGACTTCTTCAGAACAGATTCAATGCATTTTGTTTTCATCTTCGCTCCATGTAACACATAATAAAGCAGTGTTTTAATCAGATGTAATTCTGCTGCTCCATCAGCGCCCCCTGCTGTCAGAGACTGGATCTACAGAGACTCACATTCAGTCTGTGAGCGGCTTCTGGACTAAACACAGACCGGATCTACATCCCTGCTGTACTTTATGACCGGGTGATGAAAAACAAGCTTATGTGGGTTCAGATAAGCTATTTATAGAACTATTTATGAAGCAGATATAATCATTTATTAATCAGTTATCATTTTGACTGAACACTTAAAGGCTGAAATGTGAGGTTTAGCATTTTATGAAACCTTTTCAAAAGTTTTCTTTGAACATTTTCGAACATTGATATTATCGGCCCGATATGAAAAATGATGCCGATATGTCTCACCGATAAGAGGAATACATAACTCACATGTGCTCAGGGTGTGTTAGCGATTAGATCAGCAGTGTGTGACTCATTCTTGTCTGAATGATGATTATATTGAGTGTTATGATCTCTGTATTTAATCTGTGAAGCACTACAGAATGTGTTGGGTGTGTGATAGAGTAATAGCTCCTCCGGGTCAGTGAGGAGGTTAATCTGTAGGGGGCGCTGTTGGACTGCTTATAATTACATTAAAAGTAAAATAGCTACACAAATAACATTTAGACTGTGTTTCTGATTAAATAAAGCAGTAATTGATGTCATAAAATAATGAGTATGTTTTGATTTAAAGGTCAGAAGCTGTAGCTTACATGAAAAAATAAATCACAAACATGACACACATGTACATTAAATAATGTTATATATACTGATTTATTCATTAATGTGTAATATGTTTTATTTTTTAAACAAATCATGAGCTCTAAAAGATTTTCTGAACTCTTTTGCTTTAGACCATCAACAAATGTTAAATATTAAAATAAAATGTTAGGGTTAACATCTTTCTGGGGGGGGGGTGCAGTTATTGATATATAGTTTATTTATAGTTATTTTCAAAGCTTCAATGTACTGTTAAAAAAACGTCATTATTGTTGATTTAATCCTAACTAGGAAGTTCTTGTTAAAAACTAACCAAAATTTAAAATATTTGCTTATTATTTCTGCACAGGAGAGACTTGGCGTTGTTTCCAAACAAAAGGAAATATATCGGTATCGGCCAAAATATCGGCATATCGGATATCGGCAAAATCCAATATCGTGCATCCCTAGTTATTAGATAAACTGTGTCGTGTTGTTATTTAAAATCCGGACATCATCGGTAATGTTATTGTTTTAGTGTTTATGCAAATAAAAAGTCATTTATTTGCTGGTTTTAAAGTGATTTGTGTGTCGGTAGTTTCAGCACATTTAAAGCACAGCGTGCTGGTGGAGGTCACTGTAACGTGGTCAGAAGGTCTCCGGAGCCGCGGGTCGGGTCAGGTCGGGTCACTCACCCCGTTCAGGCAGACCTGCGTGTCCCCGTGGCAGGCGGTGAAGTTGGCTTTGGGCTCTGAGGTGGGGCACTGGGCCGAGGCTCCGTTACACATGCCCTGATGAGCGCACTCCGACTCCTCGCGACACTTCTCGTTCCGGCCCTTGTAGGAGCACTCGGCCCTGCAGCAGGGGCCCTGACTCGGACTGCACACACAACACAACACATCAGCCTTCATACATGAACTTACAACACTTCCCACACAATATACATCACCTACTGTTACACTACTGTACAATACGCTCAAATTTATCATGGCATGTTTACTAAAATGAATGACTATTAACCCTCTAAGCGCCAAAGACGTCATACTTAAAGGTGCCATAGAATGGAAAACTGTGTTCATCTTGGCATAGTTGAATAATAAGAGTTCTGTACATGACATACAGTGAGCCTCAAACACCATTGTTTACTCCTTCTTATGTGAATCTCGTGAATAAAAAAGACCACTGAAAAATAGGCGAATCAGAACATAACACCGAATGTGACGTCGCTAATAGTCACGCCCCCAACATTTGCATAACGTAAATGCATAAAATGTGTGGTAAGTTCTGCCGCTCCATAGTCTAAACAGAGTACATGCGATCGCGAAAGTGAAAGTAAAAAGCGATCGTGCATTTGAAAGCCATTTTAATGCCCTGCATATTAATAGCTGCTCCCTGATGCCCGCATTTTATTTACAGTATAATTACCCAATGATATAACTGCGCGAGAAAGTATTGAAATATATATTTTCCTCCCCGTGTTTCCTTCCCGTGAGCTACTGAAATGAGCCACACTGTGAAACAGCCAATCAGAGCAGAGCTCAACATTGAGACGCACTGTGAAACAGCCAATCAGAGCAGAGCTCAACATTGAGCCGCGCTGTGAAACAGCCAATCAGAGCAGAGCTCAACATTATTATTCATGACCCTTCCAAATAAGCCAATAACAGACCGTTTCATTCTAGGTAGAAAGTTTCTGGATAATTTTTGCCTTTACCAAAGCCACATACCTTCTGTGTAGATAGACAACAATTTACAATATTGTATCAATGCATTCTACGGCACCTTTAATAAAATAGACTGCAGTTCCTAATATGGTGTAATATCTCATTTGTATTCTCTACCACTAGATGGCAGACATGTAGTACTTCGATTCTAGACCAAAATTACGTCCTGATCCTATTCAAAGTGTTGAGCAAGTGAGCGATCGTGTCATTGATGCGGAAGCAGTTCAGTTCACAGCGTGCCAGTAAATTGTGAGAGAAAATCGCCAAACGGCTAATAAAAAGTTGTACCGTGAGGATGTGTTGCAAATGTTATTCGCCGATTCTGACTCTGAAGGGGAATATTTGCCTTTTGCAAATATCGTGCTTCTCCCGGTACATCTTTGCAGCGCAAACTACTATATAGTGATAGTAATAATTTAGTACTTTCTCCTGTTTTATTGTTGGTTTCCTCTTTTCTGATCATTTGGAACGAGGATAAAAAGACAAAAAAAACATGCAAATAAGTTCAATATCTATTATTTCCTGAATATTATGAAATTCAAGAGGGCCGCCCCCCCTGATGACATCATAATATGCAAATTAGATGAGTATATTTACACCCCACATAAACTTTCGGTCATGCCCAACATTTTTCTAATTTACAGTAGATCTCTATCTTTAAGCGCTTTCAAGCCACAAGCTTTTGAAATCAAAAACCTGGCGCCTAAAGGGTTAATGCTACTTGTTTGTTTTCTGTTAGTTTTAATAAGTACAAGCTGCGCAGAGAACATTCACTGAATATTGTCCTTTAACCAATATTATGAGTTAAACTCAGGACCTGAATTTCATTTTTCAAACCTGTTTCTGTATAACAAGCAGACAAAAATATACAAAAATTGAATAAACTGTCAATTTAAAACAGATTAAAGTCTCAAAAGTTATTCAGTGCATGGTTTTCTGTGTTAGTTGTATGATAAGCATTAATGACAGACGGCACAGCTTTATTAATGCAGCTGACACAAAACACAATATTGATACGCATGCATTTTCTTTCTCAACCGTTTACATTCACGTAAGACAAAACTGACTGTGTTTACGAGGTCATTCTGACGTCATTTTGTGTGTATCTGACCGCTTAAGAGCAACAAGCTGTGAAAAACAACTCC
>CM041815.1:31712933-31777933 GCA_023376895.1 Aspiorhynchus laticeps
TTAAAATAAAAGACTATGAATATGAAAAACTAGTGCTGTCAAATGAATAATGGCGATTAATCGCATAGTTTTTGTTTACATAATATTTATGTGTGTGTACCGTGTATATTTATTATGTATATATAAAGACACACACATACAGTATATATTTAAGATAAAACGTTACGTTTATATATTTAAATCTATTTATTTATTTATATTAATATAAATATGTATATATTTTCTAAATATATACTGTATGTGTGTGTCTTTATATATATATAATAAATATACACAGCACACACACACATAAATATTATGTAAACAAACACTTTAATTTTGGATTGTTTGACAGCACTAGAAAAACACTTAATTTCAGCTTGTTGCCAAGGCAACATTTTTAATATTCAGTTTAAGGGAAAAAAATGCTTTGGTGAATGTCATCATTATGACATTAAACGTCATAACTTTGACATAAAATTTGAAATTATGACACAAAAATCAAATATATAGCAAGTCATAATTAGGAAATACAAAATTTTAATTTTAAGCCATAATTTTGATTTACGTAATAATTTTGACTTTGAGATTTAACCAAACATTTGTTTCTTACAAGGGCTTTCATAAAGTATCAAAGTAAATAACAATTATATAGAAATATTTACCTAAAAAACACACCCCACACAACAAAATGACTAAAACTTTAACTAAAATTAAAAATGTTAAATATTATTATTACTATAGCGCAGGGGTTTTACACCAAAATGCGTGTTTTGGTGAATATCCTAGTAAACACAGTCGGTGAGGCATATGTTTTAATGTAAACAGTTGAGAAAGAAAACACATGTGTATCAGTAACCTATATAAAAAAATAAATAAAAATAATAAGAATAATATTAAATCCCTGCTTTCTTCTTAAAGTGAAAGCAAACTAATAATAAAAGAGAAATACAAGTGCTCACTGCTCCTGACTGAATAACCTTTGTAACATCAAAAATCATTCATCTATATTTAATTTATACAGTGAAGACTATGCCGTTATTTTACATTTGATTATTACATTTCTGCAGCGTAGCTGAAATGTATTGAAATTGTGTTCTATTGTATTTATTTACTGATATTGCTTGTAATCTGGTTATCTGTAGAAAATATTTTTAGCACTGAGCCCATAGCAGCAGCCAGAGTTGTTTTCACAATTGTTTATTTTCTTTATTATTATTAAAAAAAAAAAAAAAATTTTTAAAAAGTGACCGTCCCAATTGAGGTCCAGGATGTGAAAATTTAACAAATGTTCATGTTATATATTTTGGTTGCATTTGTGAGTTAATAACAATGTAGATGGTTGTTTATAATAGGTATATAATATCGATCGAATCGTAGAATTTTCTGAGGTATCGGCAAATATCGTATCGCTGGGTATGAGAATCAATATCGTATCGTATCGTAGCCTGTACTTTGGGAAACCCTGCATCTCAATGATAGTGTAATATGTGGAAGTGTTTTGTGTTATTTCGGTCTCTGCACATGCAGGTGTTTAAGCTGAAGTCACCCGTATCCTCTTGACCATGAAGCTGATGTTGCGTATGCCCATGAAGTCCGTGCCCTGATAGATGGCATCGATGGCCTTGACGTGACTGGAGATCTGCACGGGAACACACAGCATCATCAGCATCAGCATCACTCACCGGTCCAGCGGTTCGGCCGGTCAGCACGCACCTGAGCGATCACCGCCTCTCTGCTCTTGTAGTACTTGTAGAAGAGGTGATCGGTTTGGATGAAGAGCTGGCAGGTGTTCTTCTCCACCTGCGTCATCCTCTTCTTCCTCAGTAAGACGTGCTCGTCCGGACTCTGCTCCTGAGGGGAACACAGACGCCTCATCATCTGCGAGTCAGCTGGGGTTTCTCTGAATAAACACTGAAGCAGAGCCTGACCTTGACCGGCTTCTCCAGCGCAGACGCCTGATATCTCTTCATCCGCTCGAACACAGACGAATCTGCGCAGCCGCCCTCCGGCCCGTATTTGTGAGGATACTCTGGATCACGTGACGGAGAGGTAAAAAATATCTCGATATTAGTCGATTCTCATTTTTACGGAACGATATCGATTCTTAAATCCCAAGAATCGATTAGTCTAGCTTGTTTACAGTTAATGTACGGAGCACTGAAGGACACCTCACATCCAATATATCAGAATAAACATGATTTAATATGAAACAAAGTCTCAGATTTCAAATTCTGTGCATTGCATTGAAGTATTCAAACAATAAATGCTGTTTAATGTGAAGTGATCGCTGTAGCGCCTCAGTGAACTGATCATCGCTTTACTACTAGTTATAGCACAAAATAACTTGAGTAAACATCTGAAGGTAAGTTAAAAGAAAGAGTACAGCTTTACAATCCGTATCCGGTCTCATGTAATCGCTCAATAAGTGTTTCAGCATCACGGCTTGTAAACAACGTCACGTTTACCTCATATTCAGTGATCATAAACTCAGTCAGATGGGAAAATAAACTGTGTAGAGGGGCATTTTGCTAAATATTATAAAACATTATACATTTTAATGTTCTTATGTTTGAATAAATCCATTGAGTTTTTAAATGACAGCCACCATTGTTAATATTTAAAAAAAATGAATTGAAGTAGAAATATTATTATGTAATCGTAACTTTATTATTTTAAAAACTTCATTTAACATGTCAATTTTAACCTTCGATATTTTACAGCATTAGTTGATATATTTTATTTTCCTTGAGAAAATTTGGCATATACTGTACCGGATATATATCCAAACATAACAATAACACATTTGCATGAGAGAACTCGATGAAAAACAGCACTTTGGCATAAAAACAAACCAAAAATAAGGATACATATCGGATAAAGCACTGAATTTATGTCTTAAATTTAGACATATACTATATTATGGCTGTTATATTATATAAATAATACTTATATAGTTCATAAAGATCATTTGCACTATTTTTGTATGTTGCACTCTGTATATTTTGTTATTATAAAACCATATTTCCATTTTCTTTACTCCCTAAATGTTCATGTACACATCTATATTGTATTGTTAGTAAACTAAATAGACCTGTTTTTCACTGATTACGATATTGTAATAAATGGCTATAACTTGCTTGGGGAGTGTTATATGTATGAAAAATAATATTTGGAAGTGTAAAACACCCAGATACAACTATCTAAAGAATAAAATCCAAGTTTTTGTTTGAGTACACGGTAAAAAAACACCCAACTATTGCTTGCGTTTTTCTTAAAATGCTGTAAATTCGTTAATTCTTAGAGAAAATTGTGATTTTAAATTAGCTGGAGTGATCTGTTGTTTGTAATGATATATGTCACTTAATGCTGACTGCTAGATAGGTCTGAAAACACTAAGAAAGGTACAGGTGTGTCATGTCTTTAAGGGTTAATATGAACGTCTTCTATGAAGTGAGCACAAACACTCAAGAGTCACTCACGGATGTCGTCCTCGTGGTAAATGACTGAGTGGAACGGGACGTTCTTATCCTCCAGGTATCTCTCCACCGGCTCCACGTAATACGTCCCTCGATGGGTCTGAACGAAGCCCTCGAACTTCCCGTCCAGCACCGAGCCGTGCGTCAGAGAGCCCTGTTCACCTGAGGACAGACGGATCCGGATCAGACCACACTAACCGGATCTCAGACCCGCTCGTGATCCTGAGAGAGGCTCTTCTGCTCAGAAACACAGTACAAACTGGGAAATATTATGGTAATGTAAGACAGATGTGAATATGTGTTAAGCTGTAATTGATCAAAGCTGTATTTTCAGCATCATTACTGCAGTCTTCAGTGTCACGTGATCTTCAGAAATCATAATAATATGCTGCTCAAGAAACATTTATGATTATTATCAAAGTTGAAAACAGTTGTTTTTTTGTGGAAACCGTGATGCATTTGATTTTTTGGGATTCACAGATGAATAGAAAGTTCAAAAGAACAGCATTTATTTGAAAGAGGAAATATTTTGTAACATTATAAATGTCTTTAATGGCACTTTTGATCAATTTAATGCAGCCAAAAAAAAAAAAAAAAAAAAAATTATAATTTTTTTTTTTCTCTCAGAACATTTGACTGATTCTCAATTTTTATGATTTTTAACGACTCAACTTGAAAATGTGACTCCAACGTGATTCAAGTAACTTGTTCTTTATTAATCCTCGAGTTAAATAAACTTCTATTTCGAGTGCAGCACATATGAAGATGTAAATATTAAACAAATCTCTTGTTAAATATCTCTGCAGAAAAGATGCATGAGCTACAAACTTATCTTATACATGTTCAGAAACAATAAAAAAATCTCAAAAGTCAAGGTAATTCAAATTCATAATGACTGAAGTAGACTATTATTAACTATAAATGTTCAGTAAACAGCAGCGTTCAGTCTGTCACCGTGATGCAAACATTAGAGTTATTACTGTATGTCTGATATTTCATGTTTGCATAATGGTTGCATCTTCACAGGTTATTTATTCGCTTGTGCTGCTTTTCTATATGTGTAAACATGAACGTGTTTGACGGTCACGCTCGCGTCTCTAATGAAACATGACTCTATGATGTCCATGATGCAGAAAAAACGGACGGAATCCAGTCATAACAACTGAATTTACAGTATAACGTCACTGAGTTTGTCAAAGTTTGGATGCATTAATCAAAAGCAGGTCTTAAATCAAATGGTGATCTGGACTAGTATCTGATGTGAATCTGAATCCTGCATGTGTCTCTGTGTGAATGGAGCAGGGTTTTGTTTACTACATACACAGAGCGCGTGATTTCAGCGTCTGACGTCTCAATGAAGACATAAATACATCAACAATATCTCCAAAACTGATCAAAACCAGCATTTTACCATTTCATTTGAGTAAAACTAGTCATATCATATACACACAGAACTTTACTCGGCAACCCGTCAAAATAAAAGTCCTGTTTAACTTGAAGACATTGTGTCAGAAATAGCTATATTACTATTATTTAGCAGAATGTACGTAATACTACTACTACTGATGAAAAATAATACAACTTTACTTTTTAATAAATAATCACAAAATATTTTTATTTAATAGTAAATCCCCTTTATTTGCCAAAAATGTAAATGTTTAATTTTCATTAATTAAAATATAAATGAAATCAATGTTTTATGGCTTCATCTGTTAATCAGTAAAATTTAAATACACAACAGAATTTCTGAGGGGGGGGGGGGGGATTTCATAAGCTACTGTAAGAATAAATAATAATTGTTTGTATGCATTCAAATAATTAGACGCTACAACACAGAATTTGGTAACAATAAACATAAGGTGAGAAAAAAATAACATTTCATACGAGCCCTAAACATGTCATTTTTGTTACACTTTTAATAAATTAATGTTAAATTGTATAAGTTTCATGATTTTAATTAATTAGACATGCTTTTTGATTAATGCAATTTAATTTGAGCATTAAAAAGGAGTCCAGAAAAATTAAAACAGAAAAAAAATAATTTAGAAAAAAATAAAACTGATTTCATAAAGCCCTACGCATGGTTTGATCATCTTTTCTCTTTACTGTTATCACCGGCATATTGTCAAAGTGCCTAATTCTAACGTTTGGTAATATTTCTATTCAAAATCGTGATTCCCTAAATGGACGTATTCATGTATTTCCTTAATCAGTACTGTACACTGCTGAAGAACGATGTGGAGTATATCACCGTATATCTCTCCGGTGTAGATGTGCGAGGTGTCGTAGTCCAGCTGCTGTCCAGACATCTCCAGCTTAAAGTCCTCTGAAAACAGCCTGGAGTCTCGCTTCATCCGCAGGTTGAAATGTCTGAGAGATGGAGACAAGCAGCAAGAAGAGATGAGCGCACTCATATTACAGCACAACACTCACACACTGATCAATCACTCAACCACCGATCGATCACTCAAACACCGATCGAAAACTCAGCCACCGATCGATCACTCAAACACCGATCGATCACTCAAACACCGAACGATCACTCAAACACGGATCGATCACTCAAACACCGATCGGTCACTCAAACACCGATCGATCACTCAAACACGGATCGATCACTCAACCACGGATCGATCACTCAAACACCGATCGATCACTCAAACACCGATCGATCACTCAAACACCGAACGATCACTCAAACACGGATCGATCACTCAAACACCGATCGGTCACTCAAACACCGATCGATCACTCAAACACCGATCGATCACTCAAACACGGATCGATCACTCAACCACGGATCGATCACTCAAACACCGATCGATCACTCAAACACCGATCGGTCACTCAAACACCGATCGATCACTCAAACACGGATCGATCACTCAAACACGGATCGATCACTCAACCACGGATCGATCACTCAAACACCGAACGATCACTCAAACACGGATCGATCACTCAAACACCGATCGAACACTCAAACACCGATCGATCACTCAACCACCGATCGATCACTCAACCACCGATCGATCACTCAAACGTCGGATCGATCACTCAAACACCGATCGATCACTCAAACACCGATCGATCACCCAAACACCGATCGATCACTCAACCACCGATCGATCACTCAAACACCGATCACTCAAACACCGATCACTCAAACAAACACAAATCGATCACTCAAACACTGATCACTCAAACAAACACAGATCGATCACTCAAACACCGATCGATCACCCAAACACCGATCGATCACTCAACCACCGATCGATCACTCAAACACCGATCACTCAAACACTGATCACTCAAACAAACACAGATCGATCACTCAAACACCGATCGATCACTCAACCACCGATCGATCAATCAACCACCGATCGATCACTCGAACACTGATCACTCAAACACTGATCGATCACTCAAACACTGGATCAATCACTCAACCACCGATCGATCACTCAAACACTGATCACTCAAACACCGATCGATCACTCAAACACCGATCACTCAAACACCGATCGATCACTCAAACACCGATCGATCACTCAAACACCGATTGAACACTCAAACACTGATCACTCAAACACCGATCGATCACTCAAACACCGATCGATCACTCAAACACCGATTGAACACTCAAACACTGATCACTCAAACACCGATCGATCACTCAAACACTGATCGATCACTCAAACAATGATATTACAGCACAACACTCAAACACTGATCGATCACTCAAACACCGATCGATCACTCAAACACCGATCGATCACTCAAACACCGATCGATCACTCAACCACCGATCGATCACTCAAACAATGATATTACAGCACAACACTCAAACACTGATCACTCAAACACCGATCGATCACTCAAACACCGATCGATCACTCAAACACCGATTGAACACTCAAACACTGATCACTCAAACACCGATCGATCACTCAAACACTGATCGATCACTCAAACAATGATATTACAGCACAACACTCAAACACTGATCGATCACTCAAACACCGATCGATCACTCAAACACCGATCGATCACTCAAACACCGATCGATCACTCAAACACCGATTGAACACTCAAACACTGATCACTCAAACACCGATCGATCACTCAAACACTGATCGATCACTCAAACAATGATATTACAGCACAACACTCAAACACTGATCGATCACTCAAACACCGATCGATCACTCAAACACCGATCGATCACTCAAACACCGGATCGATCACTCAAACATCGGATCGATCACTCAACCACCGATCGATCACTCAAACACCGATCGATCACTCAAACACCGATCGATCACTCAAACACCGATCGATCACTCAAACACCGATCGATCACTCAAACACCGATCGATCACTCAAACACCGATCACTCAAACACCGATCACTCAAACACCGATCGATCACTCAAACACCGGATCGATCACTCAAACATCGGATCGATCACTCAACCACCGATCGATCACTCAAACACCGATCACTCAAACACCGATCACTCAAACACCGATCACTCAAACAATGCCTTTCAATGCATATATATCTGAATTTTGCAAAACGCTTTGAGATGCAAATTTTAAAAGTGCTATAGTTTATTATTATTATTATTTTGCTGTGTTCAAGCTGTGTCGGACTTACTGGATTTATGAAACATTATCTATGAGCCGTTAAATAATTAGTTTCTCTTAATTAATCCACTGTTAAAAAATGCCAAATATTTTGCATGTACACAAATAACTACTTCTGACTGGTCCATCTCTGATGATTGTGCCACTGTCGTTTACAATCAGTGATTAAAAAATAGATATTGACAGCTGTTTGGGGATATGGAGATATATTACATGTTACAAATGTTGTATTTCTTGGACCAGTTTTACTACATTTTTACTGAAATCCACTCTTCTGCTGGGATCAGAATAATCCCGTTTTTTTGGTATCCCACTCTTCCTAAAACGTATTGAACGACACAAACTGAGGATTGTATCCAGATCAAGCGTGTGTAAGGGTCCTCACCTGCCGTGTGCGTGGAACTCCAGCTTCAGCTCGCGCTCCTGCAGTGAGAGCGCTCTCTTGGCTCTCTGATGCTGACTGTGCAGCAGATCCGTGTCGTACGACAGACCCTCGTAGTGACGGATGTACTTGCTCAGGGGGTTGCCGTAGTAACCTGCCAGACCACATGTGACAGTGAGCACGGCTGCGATTGGCCCGCGGCGATCACGTGACTCATTCACACGTCAGATATTGTGCACATCAGGGCATGAAACGTCATGGAGCTGATCACGGGATCATAACTAACACAGCACAGTGGATTATGAAAGGAACACGTTGTATATTTAATCTGATACCAACATGAAGGGAATTCTTACGATTCATTCTGTCGATCTAAAGCCAGTTCCACATTTCAGCTGAACTTAAAAAGCAAAGCGGCGTTATATTAATTCTTGTAATAACACATGTATAATATAATATATGTTTAAAAGCTATGGCTGATACTGATATCTAGCAGCGCAGCCCAGGGTTATAATCGTAAAAAACATTATTTTAAAACAATAAAAGCCATTTTGTTACT
This sequence comes from Aspiorhynchus laticeps, assembly GCA_023376895.1. Classification (NCBI taxonomy): domain Eukaryota; kingdom Metazoa; phylum Chordata; class Actinopteri; order Cypriniformes; family Cyprinidae; genus Aspiorhynchus; species Aspiorhynchus laticeps. The sequence goes on from CM041815.1 coordinate 31,721,982, forward strand.
TATGAAATAAAAGGGGGGGGGGGAAACCTAGTTGCCAAATTATCTAATTTTCATTAAGTAGAAGTAGACTAAAACTGAAAAAAAATATTAAAAATCTAGACATAAAAAAGCTAATAAAAATGAAAAAAATACACCAAAATTTACTAAAACTTCAAAATAAAAACTCTAAAAATAAATTCTAAAAAAAGATAAAAATGACAAAATACACAAAAATTACTAAAACTTAAAAATGAAAATTCTAAAAATAATAAACTAATGAAAACTATAATAGTGCATGAATCATACAAGAAGAAAAAAAACAGTGGCGTGACCAATGGCCATTAAATATTACAATATCAATATCAACTTGAAAAGAGATGAACATATAATCGCTACAATAATAATTTTACCAAAATAATTTCTACATTTATTTGTAGATGCTGGTTTTGACTCGGACACCAGAATGCTGCTGATCAGTATATGTGTGTATGACTGATAATGCGCTCATCTGTGATACAGATATATGATTATTAATATCTGGATGAGGCTTGATCCATCTGTAAAACACAATCTAACGTTACCACCATCATCAGCGATTATTCAGATATATATAGTGTATATTAATAATCAGCAGCTGTCCGTCAGTCATCGCCGAGCGATTATTCAGATATATACTGTATATTAATAATCAGCAGCTGTCCGTCAGTCATCACCGAGCGATTATTCAGATATATACCGTATATTAATAATCAGCAGCTGTCCGTCAGTCATCACCGAGCGATTATTCAGATATATACTGTATATTAATAATCAGCAGCTGTCTCAGTCATCGCCGAGCGATTATTCAGATATATACCGTATATTAATAATCAGCAGCTGTCTCAGTCATCACCGAGCGATTATTCAGATAAATACCGTATATTAATAATCAGCAGCTGTCTCAGTCATCACCGAGCGATTATTCAGATATATACTGTATATTAATAATCAGCAGCTGTCTCAGTCATCACCGAGCGATTATTCAGATATATACCGTATATTAATAATCAGCAGCTGTCTCAGTCATCACCGAGCGATTATTCAGATATATACCGTATATTAATAATCAGCAGCTGTCTCAGTCATCACCGAGCGATTATTCAGATATATACCGTATATTAATAATCAGCAGCTGTCTCAGTCATCACCGAGCGATTATTCAGATATATACCGTATATTAATAATCAGCAGCTGTCTCAGTCATCACCGAGCGATTATTCAGATATATACCGTATATTAATAATCAGCAGCTGTCTCAGTCATCACCGAGCGATTATTCAGATATATACCGTATATTAATAATCAGCAGCTGTCCGTCAGTCATCACCGAGCGGTTATTCAGATATATACTGTATATTAATAATCAGCAGCTGTCCGTCAGTCATCACCGAGCGGTTATTCAGATATATACTGTATATTAATAATCAGCAGCTGTCCGTCAGTCATCACCGAGCGATTATTCAGATATATACCGTATATTAATAATCAGCAGCTGTGCGTCAGTCATCACCGAGCGATTATTCAGATATATACTGTATATTAATAATCAGCAGCTGTCTCAGTCATCACCGAGCGATTATTCAGATATATACTGTATATTAATAATCAGCAGCTGTCCGTCAGTCATCACCGAGCGATTATTCAGATATATACTGTATATTAATAATCAGCAACTGTCCGTCAGTCATCACCGAGCGATTATTCAGATATATACCGTATATTAATAATCAGCAGCTGTGCGTCAGTCATCACCGAGCGATTATTCAGATATATACCGTATATTAATAATCAGCAGCTGTGCGTCAGTCATCACCGAGCGATTATTCAGATATATACCGTATATTAATAATCAGCAGCTGTCTCAGTCATCACCGAGCGATTATTCAGATATATACTGTATATTAATAATCAGCAGCTGTGCGTCAGTCATCACCGAGCGATTATTCAGATATATACCGTATATTAATAATCAGCAGCTGTCTCAGTCATTACTGAGCGATTATTCAGATATATACCGTATATTAATAATCAGCAGCTGTGCGTCAGTCATCACCGAGCGATTATTCAGATATATACCGTATATTAATAATCAGCAGCTGTCTCAGTCATTACTGAGCGATTATTCAGATATATACTGTATATTAATAATCAGCAGCTGTGCGTCAGTCATCACCGAGCGATTATTCAGATATATACTGTATATTAATAATCAGCAGCTGTCTCAGTCATCACCGAGCGGTTATTCAGATATATACCGTATATTAATAATCAGCAGCTGTCTCAGTCATCACCGAGCGATTATTCAGATATATACTGTATATTAATAATCAGCAGCTGTCCGTCAGTCATCACCGAGCGATTATTCAGATATATACCGTATATTAATAATCAGCAGCTGTCCGTCAGTCATCACCGAGCGATTATTCAGATATATACTGTATATTAATAATCAGCAGCTGTCTCAGTCATCACCGAGCGATTATTCAGATATATACTGTATATTAATAATCAGCAGCTGTCCGTCAGTCATCACCGAGCGGTTATTCAGATATATACTGTATATTAATAATCAGCAGCTGTCCGTCAGTCATCACCGAGCGATTATTCAGATATATACTGTATATTAATAATCAGCAGCTGTCTCAGTCATCACCGAGCGATTATTCAGATATATACTGTATATTAATAATCAGCAGCTGTCCGTCAGTCATCACCGAGCGATTATTCAGATATATACTGTATATTAATAATCAGCAGCTGTCCGTCAGTCATCACCGAGCGATTATTCAGATATATACCGTATATTAATAATCAGCAGCTGTGCGTCAGTCATCACCGAGCGATTATTCAGATATATACTGTATATTAATAATCAGCAACTGTCCGTCAGTCATCACCGAGCGATTATTCAGATATATACTGTATATTAATAATCAGCAGCTGTGCGTCAGTCATCACCGAGCGATTATTCAGATATATACCGTATATTAATAATCAGCAGCTGTCTCAGTCATCACCGAGCGGTTATTCAGATATATACTGTATATTAATAATCAGCAGCTGTGCGTCAGTCATCACCGAGCGATTATTCAGATATATACCGTATATTAATAATCAGCAGCTGTCTCAGTCATCACCGAGCGATTATTCAGATATATACTGTATATTAATAATCAGCAGCTGTGCGTCAGTCATCACCGAGCGATTATTCAGATATATACCGTATATTAATAATCAGCAGCTGTCTCAGTCATCACCGAGCGGTTATTCAGATATATACTGTATATTAATAATCAGCAGCTGTGCGTCAGTCATCACCGAGCGATTATTCAGATATATACTGTATATTAATAATCAGCAGCTGTGCGTCAGTCATCACCGAGCGATTATTCAGATATATACTGTATATTAATAATCAGCAGCTGTGCGTCAGTCATCACCGAGCGATTATTCAGATATATACCGTATATTAATAATCAGCAGCTGTCTCAGTCATCACCGAGCGATTATTCAGATATATACCGTATATTAATAATCAGCAGCTGTCTCAGTCATCACCGAGCGATTATTCAGATATATACCGTATATTAATAATCAGCAGCTGTCCGTCAGTCATCACCGAGCGATTATTCAGATATATACCGTATATTAATAATCAGCAGCTGTCTCAGTCATCACCGAGCGATTATTCAGATATATACCGTATATTAATAATCAGCAGCTGTCCGTCAGTCATCACCGAGCGATTATTCAAATATATACCGTATATTAATAATCAGCAGCTGTCTCAGTCATCACCGAGCGATTATTCAGATATATACTGTATATTAATAATCAGCAGCTGTCTCAGTCATCACCGAGCGGTTATTCAGATATATACTGTATATTAATAATCAGCAGCTGTCTCAGTCATCACCGAGCGATTATTCAGATATATACCGTATATTAATAATCAGCAGCTGTCTCAGTCATCACCGAGCGGTTATTCAGATATATACTGTATATTAATAATCAGCAGCTGTCTCAGTCATCACCGAGCGATTATTCAGATATATACTGTATATTAATAATCAGCAGCTGTCTCAGTCATCACCGAGCGGTTATTCAGATATATACTGTATATTAATAATCAGCAGCTGTCTCAGTCATCACCGAGCGGTTATTCAGATATATACTGTATATTAATAATCAGCAGCTGTCTCAGTCATCACCGAGCGATTATTCAGATATATACTGTATATTAATAATCAGCAGCTGTCTCAGTCATCACCGAGCGGTTATTCAGATATATAGTGTATATTAATAATCAGCAGCTGTCTCAGTCATCACCGAGCGGTTATTCAGATATATAGTGTATATTAATAATCAGCAGCTGTGGATCAGTCATTATTGAGCGATTATTCAGATATATACTGTATATTAATAATCAGCAGCTGTCTCAGTCATCACCGAGCGGTTATTCAGATATATACTGTATATTAATAATCAGCAGCTGTCTCAGTCATCACCGAGCGGTTATTCAGATATATAGTGTATATTAATAATCAGCAGCTGTGGATCAGTCATTATTGAGCGATTATTCAGATATATACTGTATATTAATAATCAGCAGCTGTCTCAGTCATCACCGAGCGGTTATTCAGATATATACTGTATATTAATAATCAGCAGCTGTCTCAGTCATCACCGAGCGATTATTCAGATATATACTGTATATTAATAATCAGCAGCTGTCCGTCAGTCATCACCGAGCGGTTATTCAGATATATACTGTATATTAATAATCAGCAGCTGTCCGTCAGTCATCACCGAGCGATTATTCAGATATATACCGTATATTAATAATCAGCAGCTGTGCGTCAGTCATCACCGAGCGATTATTCAGATATATACTGTATATTAATAATCAGCAGCTGTCCGTCAGTCATCACCGAGCGATTATTCAGATATATACTGTATATTAATAATCAGCAACTGTCCGTCAGTCATCACCGAGCGATTATTCAGATATATACTGTATATTAATAATCAGCAGCTGTGCGTCAGTCATCACCGAGCGATTATTCAGATATATACCGTATATTAATAATCAGCAGCTGTCTCAGTCATCACCGAGCGATTATTCAGATATATACTGTATATTAATAATCAGCAGCTGTGCGTCAGTCATCACCGAGCGATTATTCAGATATATACCGTATATTAATAATCAGCAGCTGTCTCAGTCATCACCGAGCGATTATTCAGATATATACCGTATATTAATAATCAGCAGCTGTCTCAGTCATTACTGAGCGATTATTCAGATATATACTGTATATTAATAATCAGCAGCTGTGCGTCAGTCATCACCGAGCGATTATTCAGATATATACTGTATATTAATAATCAGCAGCTGTCTCAGTCATCACCGAGCGGTTATTCAGATATATACCGTATATTAATAATCAGCAGCTGTCTCAGTCATCACCGAGCGATTATTCAGATATATACTGTATATTAATAATCAGCAGCTGTCCGTCAGTCATCACCGAGCGATTATTCAGATATATACCGTATATTAATAATCAGCAGCTGTCCGTCAGTCATCACCGAGCGATTATTCAGATATATACTGTATATTAATAATCAGCAGCTGTCCGTCAGTCATCACCGAGCGGTTATTCAGATATATACTGTATATTAATAATCAGCAGCTGTCCGTCAGTCATCACCGAGCGATTATTCAGATATATACCGTATATTAATAATCAGCAGCTGTGCGTCAGTCATCACCGAGCGATTATTCAGATATATACTGTATATTAATAATCAGCAACTGTCCGTCAGTCATCACCGAGCGATTATTCAGATATATACTGTATATTAATAATCAGCAGCTGTGCGTCAGTCATCACCGAGCGATTATTCAGATATATACCGTATATTAATAATCAGCAGCTGTCTCAGTCATCACCGAGCGGTTATTCAGATATATACTGTATATTAATAATCAGCAGCTGTGCGTCAGTCATCACCGAGCGATTATTCAGATATATACCGTATATTAATAATCAGCAGCTGTCTCAGTCATCACCGAGCGATTATTCAGATATATACTGTATATTAATAATCAGCAGCTGTGCGTCAGTCATCACCGAGCGATTATTCAGATATATACCGTATATTAATAATCAGCAGCTGTCTCAGTCATCACCGAGCGGTTATTCAGATATATACTGTATATTAATAATCAGCAGCTGTGCGTCAGTCATCACCGAGCGATTATTCAGATATATACTGTATATTAATAATCAGCAGCTGTCTCAGTCATCACCGAGCGATTATTCAGATATATACTGTATATTAATAATCAGCAGCTGTGCGTCAGTCATCACCGAGCGATTATTCAGATATATACCGTATATTAATAATCAGCAGCTGTCTCAGTCATCACCGAGCGATTATTCAGATATATACCGTATATTAATAATCAGCAGCTGTCTCAGTCATCACCGAGCGATTATTCAGATATATACCGTATATTAATAATCAGCAGCTGTCCGTCAGTCATCACCGAGCGATTATTCAGATATATACCGTATATTAATAATCAGCAGCTGTCTCAGTCATCACCGAGCGATTATTCAGATATATACCGTATATTAATAATCAGCAGCTGTCTCAGTCATCACCGAGCGATTATTCAGATATATACCGTATATTAATAATCAGCAGCTGTCTCAGTCATCACCGAGCGATTATTCAGATATATACTGTATATTAATAATCAGCAGCTGTCTCAGTCATCACCGAGCGGTTATTCAGATATATACTGTATATTAATAATCAGCAGCTGTGCGTCAGTCATCACCGAGCGATTATTCAGATATATACTGTATATTAATAATCAGCAGCTGTCTCAGTCATCACCGAGCGATTATTCAGATATATACCGTATATTAATAATCAGCAGCTGTCTCAGTCATCACCGAGCGGTTATTCAGATATATACTGTATATTAATAATCAGCAGCTGTCTCAGTCATCACCGAGCGATTATTCAGATATATACTGTATATTAATAATCAGCAGCTGTCTCAGTCATCACCGAGCGGTTATTCAGATATATACTGTATATTAATAATCAGCAGCTGTCTCAGTCATCACCGAGCGGTTATTCAGATATATACTGTATATTAATAATCAGCAGCTGTCTCAGTCATCACCGAGCGATTATTCAGATATATACTGTATATTAATAATCAGCAGCTGTGCGTCAGTCATCACCGAGCGATTATTCAGATATATACCGTATATTAATAATCAGCAGCTGTGCGTCAGTCATCACCGAGCGATTATTCAGATATATACCGTATATTAATAATCAGCAGCTGTCTCAGTCATCACCGAGCGGTTATTCAGATATATACTGTATATTAATAATCAGCAGCTGTCTCAGTCATCACCGAGCGGTTATTCAGATATATACTGTATATTAATAATCAGCAGCTGTCTCAGTCATCACCGAGCGGTTATTCAGATATATACTGTATATTAATAATCAGCAGCTGTCTCAGTCATCACCGAGCGGTTATTCAGATATATACTGTATATTAATAATCAGCAGCTGTGCGTCAGTCATCACCGAGCGATTATTCAGATATATACCGTATATTAATAATCAGCAGCTGTCTCAGTCATCACCGAGCGGTTATTCAGATATATACTGTATATTAATAATCAGCAGCTGTGCGTCAGTCATCACCGAGCGATTATTCAGATATATACCGTATATTAATAATCAGCAGCTGTCTCAGTCATCACCGAGCGATTATTCAGATATATACCGTATATTAATAATCAGCAGCTGTCCGTCAGTCATCACCGAGCGATTATTCAGATATATACTGTATATTAATAATCAGCAGCTGTCTCAGTCATCACCGAGCGATTATTCAGATATATACTGTATATTAATAATCAGCAGCTGTGCGTCAGTCATCACCGAGCGATTATTCAGATATATACCGTATATTAATAATCAGCAGCTGTCTCAGTCATCACCGAGCGATTATTCAGATATATACTGTATATTAATAATCAGCAGCTGTCCGTCAGTCATCACCGAGCGATTATTCAGATATATACCGTATATTAATAATCAGCAGCTGTCCGTCAGTCATCACCGAGCGATTATTCAGATATATACCGTATATTAATAATCAGCAGCTGTCCGTCAGTCATCACCGAGCGATTATTCAGATATATACCGTATATTAATAATCAGCAGCTGTCCGTCAGTCATCACCGAGCGATTATTCAGATATATACCGTATATTAATAATCAGCAGCTGTCTCAGTCATCACCGAGCGGTTATTCAGATATATACTGTATATTAATAATCAGCAGCTGTCTCAGTCATCACCGAGCGATTATTCAGATATATACTGTATATTAATAATCAGCAGCTGTCCGTCAGTCATCACCGAGCGATTATTCAGATATATACTGTATATTAATAATCAGCAGCTGTCTCAGTCATCACCGAGCGGTTATTCAGATATATACTGTATATTAATAATCAGCAGCTGTCTCAGTCATCACCGAGCGATTATTCAGATATATACTGTATATTAATAATCAGCAGCTGTCTCAGTCATCACCGAGCGGTTATTCAGATATATACTGTATATTAATAATCAGCAGCTGTCTCAGTCATCACCGAGCGGTTATTCAGATATATACTGTATATTAATAATCAGCAGCTGTCTCAGTCATCACCGAGCGATTATTCAGATATATACTGTATATTAATAATCAGCAGCTGTCCGTCAGTCATCACCGAGCGATTATTCAGATATATACTGTATATTAATAATCAGCAGCTGTGTTGTGGTGTTTATGGGAAGGATGGAGCATCATGGAGTCTCCTCCATCATCATCATCTGAAGCTGGATGTGTTAGCTGCTGTCTCAGCACAGGACCCTCGCATCCCGGGCTCTTTAGACAGATTTCAGCTCAGAGACGCGTTCCGGACCGAATCCGCCGCGAACATCGACGGGAACCGGCGGATTAGAGCGAATAACGGGAATAACGGTCGCGTTAGCGCTAGCATTAGCAGCGCTGCTATCGCGCAGCATCACCGAATCAGAGCCGAACCAGTCCAAAACACACTCTCACACTCACCTCGAGCGGACCTGAGGGAGCACAGGAGGCACAGCAGCACCGCGAACACGGCCGTCATCGCGGACAAACGCATGTTTAGCGCATGGATGATGGACGGGGTTGGGTTTTATTGTTTACAGCTTCGGTCTGGGTTTGGGAGCTTAGCGTGCTGACGTCAGACGCACAGAGAGCGTCAACGAGCCCCTCCCCCACGCCTTGATTCCGCGAGATTTACAGCAAACACTAAATTAATTTTAGGTGTTGAGCTAACTGAGAAAAAATGCAATAAGCAAATGTAATATTTTCAAAAAAAAAAAAAATTAATTTTTTTTTGTAACTATAATTGAGAAAATTGATTGGAGAAGAGCTGGTTAATTCCTATTAAACACTGCATTAATAATAAATACTACATTTTATACTGCACTTCAAAATCTACATTATCCTTCTAATCTTTTAATATCAAGATTCTCTGATATTGCTGATGTATGCTGTTTTTATAGTCTTATTTTCTGACTGTAAACAGTTTATATTTAGTTTAATGAATATTAATTATTGCTTTATTTTAAAGGATGTTGTCTTGTATTATGAAAACAAAAGCAATAAAGATCTAGATTTTATTGTTAACCATTTTATTTTATTAGCAAAATTTCACATGCATAAACAAAAACATCTGATATTGTTCTGATATTGACTTTAAGACTGTTGAATAATAATAAGTCTGTGACATGTTTAAAATACTAGATACAATCTTCAGTCCTGTATTCTGTAATATCTTCATTTGTTAAAACTGAATGTGAGCTATGCTTTTTTTTGGTTCTTATTTGTTTATAATTTGTATTGTTATTATTTTATATGTTCCTTTTTTCTCCAATAAAAAAGCCTGAGCAATGCATTGAATCAGACATTAGACTCAGAAGTGCATTTTCTTTCTCCACAAGCTGAGTAAAATGGGAAGTGTTTATTTTTTCTTGATGACTTCTTACAGTAATAACATACTGTGAATAATTATGATTATAAGCAATAACAGTAAGATGCAAGTCAACTACTGGGAGGCTAAATTGAGGTAAGAAAGCAAAAATAATACCAACAAACACTAGTTATATAATGTGAGAGCTGACAGGTTGAATGAATGAATGAATGCATGAATGTATGAATAGACGAATGCACGAATGAATGACTGAATGCACGAATGAATGCACAAATGCATGCACAAATTAATGCACGAATGAATGCACGAATGAATGCACGAATGAATGCACAAATTAATGCACGAATGCATGCACGAATGAATGAATGCACGAATGAATGCACGAATGCATGCACGAATGAATGCACGAATGAATGCATGAATGCACGAATGAATGCACGAATGCATGCACGAATGAATGCACGAATGCATGCACGAATGAATGCACGAATGAATGCACGAATGAATGCACGAATGCACGAATGAATGAATGAATGAATGAATGCACGAATGAATGCACGAATGAATGCATGAATGCACGAATGAATGCATGAATGAATGAATGAATGAATGCACGAATGAATGCACGAATGAATGCACAAATGAATGCATGAATGAATGAATGCACGAATTAATGCATGAATACATGAATGAATGAATGCACGAATGCATGAATGAATGCATGAATGAATGCATGAACGAATGAATGCACGAATGAATGCATGAATACATGAATAAATGAATGCACGAATGAATGAATGAATGCACGAATGAATGCATGAATGAATGCACAAATGAATGCACAAATGAATGCACGAATGAATGCATGAATGAATGAATGCACGAATGAACGAATGAATGAATGAATGCATGAATGAATGCACGAATGAATGAATGCACGAATGAATGCATGAATGAATGCACGAATGAATGAATGAATGAATGAATGAATGAATGAATGAATGAACGAATGAATGCATGAATGAATGCACGAATGAATGCACGAATGAATGAATGCACGAATGAATGCATGAATGAATGCACGAATGAATGCATGAATGAATGAATGCACGAATGAATGCATGAATGAATGAATGAATGAATGAATGAATGAATGAATGAATGCATGCATGCATGCATGAATTAATGAATAATTGGTTTCTTTGCAGCCAAGTTAAGTCTGTTCTGTGGCTGTTTGAAGTTCTATGTAAAGATGTAATAAAAGCTTGCTGAACTAGAGTCCTCTCCTCAGCACACACAGTTAAACCTGATCATCTGTGCAGGAGCTGAGAACACAATAAAGCACTTGAGTCTGTGCACTAATACAAGTGTTTATTTCTCTCTCTGATCTTACATATTTAAGGTTGTTATAAGCTATCATTTATATAAAAACATTTAAGACAGATCTTTTATTCTTTGACATGTCCAGAACCAGTTGAAGAATGCTCTTAAACAACCACATTCATTTCTTCAACAAAAAACAACAACAACATCAAGCCTTTAAAAAGAAGATGGATATGAGTTTCCATAACATATCACAGAATCTCAGTTATGTATGGCCATAACTCATTAAGTGGGTACAGCCAGCTGCTAATATAAAAAAAAAAAATAAAAAAAAAGATATTTTGAAGCCGTTTAATTTTTTGAGTTTTTCCATGCACTTGATCCAAACGTGTGTTTTTGGGATCGGCACATCTTCTGTATTCATAAGAAACAGACTGCTGAGTAATAACTGAAGACCCTGTGGTGCTCAGCTGAACACGGTTTTATGAAAAAATATGTTAATTATACTAAATATTACCCTGCAGCACAAAAGCAGTCATAAGTAACACAGGTATATTAGTAGCAATAGACAACAATACATTGTATGAGTCAAAATTATCCATTTTTCTTTTATGCCAAAAATCATTAGGATATTAAGATCATGTTCCATGAAGATATTTCTACCGTAAATATATCAAAACTTAATTTTTGATTAGTAATATGCATTGCTACTAAATTCATTTGAACAACTTTAAAGATGATTTTCTCAATATTTAGATTTTTTTGCACCCTCAGATTCCAGATTTACAAATATTGTTCATAACAAACCATACATCAATGGAAAGCTATTTATTCAGCTTTCAGATGATGCATAAATCTCAATTTCATAAAATTGACACTTATGACTTATTTCGTGCTGCAGGGTCACAAATGTTAAGCAGATTTTTTGGGGAGGGGATTATTACAGTCTTGGATAAATCAGTAATTAAAAATTACATTAATTTTGATGCACTTTTTGTGCAGTGTCACATAAAAAAAAAAACTACAATTCACATGCAAATTTTTACACATATAAACCACACTCATATCCATACTCATATCCATATCATATCCATACCAGCACACCATTATACTTACAAGCTCTCTATCTAACTGGACTTTCTTTATTATTATTATTTCCATCAGAAGCAGAAGAGCCCGTGTTTGCTCCGGGAACCAAACCTGAGGAAACAGTGCCATCAAGAGGAGAAATAATAGAAATCATCTCTGTGGAATCATACGCTTCTATCTGACATTTCTGTCTAAATCTGTCTAATTCACACATTCTTATTTACATTGTGATGTTTCTTTTATAAGCCGTGTATATTTTGGGCCTATTTGTTTAGGGTTCTGTCTCCAGAAATCTGTGGGATGCCAAAACTTTGAAGCTCAATCTCTCAAAACTGCTCAGAACGCAGATAGAAGCTTATAATAAATGATAACCTATTAATAAAGACTGCATGATTTAGTGCTTCAATGCCACTGGGACTAAATATTGCATCCCTGAAGGTCCTGAGTATGAATATATTTTGTATACCAAGTGTAAAATAGATTTAAGAAAGAAAGTGAGGGCAAAATATTACAATTAAAAATTCAAATTTTTAATGGTTTTCTGCGCAGTCAGTTCTTTTCTTGATATTTTGTCTTATTTAGAATCATGAACATGTTTGATTAGCTACTAGTGCTTATTATTTATGTACTATATGCTTTAGCACTTATTCATTAGATACTAGTTCTTGCTTATTGCATACTATTACGCATTTCATTATGGACTAACAATTTAATTATGCTTATTAGGAAAAACTGGAACCTGGTTATTATTTTTTAGTTAGGCCTATAGTAACTTTTTTTACTTTTTCAATACTAATCTTTTTAAATGCACATTTCTGCTCATTATGCTAATAATATGTTGAATATCAGAATCAGATTTAAGTGTACATACATGACATGAGAACAGAAATAATTAAATAAGACTAAAACAACAACAATAATAATAAATACTAATAATGTGCTATGAAATCTGGAACAGAAGATTTATGTACATATTTGTGCATTATTTACTCTATATATACAGCTGTATAATAAAAATATGCATATGTATTTGGGTCAAAGACGAAAAAGGGTTTAAGCATAAAAAGTGTAATACTGCTTTAAATTCTTTTCAAAAATTGTTTAATTTAATTTTGTTTTTCTGAACAAAAATTAATATCATACATTTCTCTCTGATTTACAGAAGACAGCCACTAAAATATCAATCTTGTCAGGCATATTTACAACAAAAATCAATTTATGACATATGAAAAGATTAATTACTTTCACCCCAAATACTAATTAGTTGTAATTTTACATTTTTTAATATTTGCCACGATCCTAGGTTTTGCCTATTTGTCAGTAAGAATTTTTTACTCATTTAAAACACAATTAAATGTAATATTCTGACTTGTAGATATTAAAACATATAAAAGAATAAGGGATCATAAGCATGTTGTTAGAATTTTTACTTAAATAGTGTTACATTGAATGACAATATAACATTATTTCAACCAAATGTTGACATTTTATTCTCCTAAACTTATTTGAAACCTTAAAAGTCGACACTTTACTTGCATTTAATGTGCTTTCTATGGACATAAAATCACTTCTTTTGATGCAGACATCTTAACGTCTCTGACTCATGTATATAACACTTGAGAGAGAGGCAATAGCTAGAAATGGAGAAATGATGTTAGTTGTTTAAGATGGAGATGGCAGTTTTCATGCCTAGATGTTCTAGATCTGTAGCGTCTGCTTCTCTAAATGCATTACATGTTTTTTTTAGTGTAAGATTCCCTTTTATGTGTTTAGTTAGATAGATATGTCTGTGTGCACGGATTGAATTGTGGTTGCTGCTGTAACAATATAATTTCCTGAGAAGGATTAATAAAGTATTTAATAATAATAAAGAGGTTGTGAGAGGGGTCTGTGATGATGTTACCTGTCTGTGTCACACACACACACACACACACACACACACACACACACACACACACACACACTCTCTCTCTCTCTCTCTCTCTCTCACACACACACACACACACACACACACACACACAGACACTCTCTCTCTCTCTCTCTCTCTCTCTCTCACACACACACACACGTGTCCGGGACCTGTGTTTCTCCCTCTTGCCACCAGAGGTCGCCATCGCCCATCCTCCCGGACTCCTTTACCTTAACTCCACACACCTGTACACACACACACACACACACACACACACACACACACACACACACACACACACACACTGTCATGGACTATTTATACACCACACTCCCGCTACTCTGTCTGGCTTAATTATTTGTTGTATGCACTGTGTTGCCATCTTACGTATCCCAGTCCTTAACCTGTTTTGTTTTTTGTCTTGTTGGCCTTTTTGTTTATTAAAAGTGTTCTGACCTGCATTTGGACCCAGACCCCTGTTTACACCCCTTTCTCTTACAGTGTGTTTCTTCACTCTGGAGTAGTACAAGTCCTGTAGATTGAGCACTAATGATGTTCTCAGTCGTCTTATATCAGATTTGCTGTCTGACGCAAACCAGACACTTATAGAGATCTGCTGGGCCTTCTTTCTTATTTTCCAAATATATTTATTGAACATTTTCCAACTTTAACAGAGCGTGCATGAACCATAATCATTAATTTAAAAAAAAGGTAAGCAGATTTATCCTAGGCCACTAAAAGGAAAATAAAAAAGGTACACAAATTAAGTGGATAACCACATAAAGATAGTACAATACAACATCTAAATCTCATGCACTCAGTTGAGGTACATGAATAGGACTCATCCACAGAATAGTTGACAAATCAATCCCTACATTATTGATATAAGCAGTGGTGTAGTCTAGTGTTTTGTAGTGAGCATACTGTGATTTTTCCCAAAGCGACACCCATAAACACCACTCACTAATGTGTACAGCATCTACAGCATTCTGAAAGACTGCTTATGTGATATCAACATGTCAATGTATTATAAGCAACACAAGACAGCCAATGACATTTACAGCTGATTTACTACAGTGTTAATCATCTAACTCAAGAGCTATATTTCTCCTGAATATGGTCTCTGGAGCACAGGTTTATCAGCTGCACATTTAAGAAGGAGATATAAACATTGTATTCAGTTTAACTGCTGTACACAGACACACACATCTGTGTTATCTTCTCCTGCATTGATTGATCCACACACTAATGTTACTGAAGTTATTAGCTAGTTATGTTGGCCTGAGAGACTGTGTGAGAGATGCTTGGGACGGTTAATTGATCGGTCACTGTAGCTGGGGTTGTATCTGTGGGCCCTGTTTGAAATAGTTTAATATGTTTGTTCTATATATTAATCTGTGCTATTTACACAGTGTTTACGTTTTTCAAGTTTGTAGGTGTCCAGGCACAGAAACAGAGTAATCAAATATAAAATAGCATTGCTTAGTATTCCCTGTATAAATTAAATATAGATAAATTTTTGTTTTGATGAGAAGTGATTTGATTTCTTGGATTAACATCAAGGACACCGAGCTAGTAAATTAGGCGCTGTCGCTTTAAGAGACAATACATCCAGTATAATACACATCTGATTTTTTTCTCAACTGTTTACATTCACTTAAGTTCTCTTTTGAGTTTTTCCGCATCCTGTGTTTGAATGCTTATAAACTCTTGGCATAAAAACACAAATGATAAGCTTTCGTGGCGACGTGCAGCAGTGGTGTATTTTTAGGATGGCCTCAGCCGGTTAGTTGAAATGAAAGAGTTGCGCAATAGCTGGTCGTCAACAGAAACACAGCGTGATTTTCAAAAAGTCAGTGCTTCGATCACAACACAGACGGGTGAATTTATGAATGAACGCGTGAAAGTTCTGTCACAAAGATGTTGTTCGTATCCTCGTGCCTTTATAAGTGTGTATACAGAAATCCTTGAGCTTTGCTAGTGGTTATACGCCACGTATCACGTAGACTACACCACTGGACGCAGGGCAAGAGCTTGTTCTTTGTGCATAGCTCACAAAACAATCTGGTTTATGGACTTATAAAGTGGGCTCTTGTGGGTGTCACAGATCACAGGGAGGCACAGAGACGAGGAAATGTGAAGTTCTTGAACATAAACCGATCTTTAATAATAATCTTGACAGGGTATCCAACAAAGGAAGACATTTAACAGCGAACATAGGAAACACAAGGAAATCAAACGAGGAAGAACTGAAACAGGTGGGGAGTAATTAAACACAGACTGAGACTAATGAACTAATGGTGTGTTCAAGTCATGTCGGACATTACCATGTACAAGACACCACCCCCACAGTCTGTGGAGAATCAACAACTGGCTGATGATCAATGTGTTTTACTGTTGATTTGAAAAGGCCAGATTGACACCCAGCACCCGCTCTGATCTGCACTTCACATATTCATCTTTACACAGATCATCAACAGATCTCTGGAGCTGTGTGACGTTCCCTGCTGCTTCAAACGCTCCACCATCATTCCCGTCCCCAAAACGCCCAAAATCACTATTCAATACTATTCTTTTTAAATGCACATTTCTGCTCATTATACTAATAATATGTTGAATATCAGAATCAGATTTAAGTGTACATACATGCATATCTGACATGAGAACAGAAATAATTAAATAAGACTAAAACAACAACAATAATAATAAATACTAATAATGTGCTATGAAATCTGGAACAGAAGATTTATGTACATAATTTACTCTATATATACAGCTGTATAAATAAAAATATGCATATGTATTTGGGTCAAAGACAAAGGGTTTGCAATTTTGTTTTTTATTTTTCTGAACAAAAAATTAATATCATACATTTCTCCCTGATTTACAGAAGACAGCCACTAAAATATCAATCAGTGTAACAATCTTGTCAGGCATATTTACAACAAAAATCAATTTATGACACATTAAAAGACTAATTACTTTCACCCCAAATACTAATTAGCTGTAATTTTACATTTTTTAAAATTTGCCATGATCCTAGGTTTCGCCCATTTGTCAGTGAGAGTTGGGGGGCGTGTCTGCAGAGTTGGGGGCGTGTCTGGAGAGTTGGGGGCGTGTCTGGAGAGTTGGGGGGCGTGTCTGGAGAGTTGGGGGCGTGTCAGTGAGAGTTGGGGGACGTGTCTGGAGAGTTGGGGGCGTGTCAGTGAGAGTTGGGGGGCGTATCTGGAGAGTTGGGGGGGGTATCTGGAGAGTGGGGGCGTGTCAGTGAGAGTTGGGGGCGTGTCTGGAGAGTTGGGGGGGTGTCTGGAGAGTTGGGGGCATGTCAGTGAGAGTTGGGGGGCGTGTCTGGAGAGTTGGGGGGCATGTCAGTGAGAGTTGGGGGGCGTGTCTGGAGAGTTGGGGGGTGTGTCTGGAGAGTTGGGGGCGTGTCAGTGAAAAAACATGTCGGATGCAATGGATGCAGCGTCGGTAAAGTTGTTGAAATGAATAAAATGATAATTTATTTGTAATGTACAATAAAACTATATAAAAGTTACATATACAAAATATTGTATTATTATAATATAATATATAATATTCCATTTACATCACCTTCATAAATGAAATAAAAACAGAAAAAATAAAAAACACGATGCACATTCTTCATTTTGTAGATGTAGAATTTAAAAAATCATTGAATTTTATGTAGAAAAGTTGAATCGCCATCTTGGTCCGACCAAAGTGACTTGAACGCACCCGACATCATAATAACGACTTGTCTACTCGTAAGTACTAACGTCCCAGGAGGACGTGAACGCAGCATAATGACAAACAGGAAAAACCAAATATGGGCACGAGAGGAGGGGAAACACAGGTCTGACAGTGGGTCACAATATTTAAAATATGACCAAAATATTAAGTATTTGGATTTATTTCGGTTTATTATGAAGTTGTTCTCGTTTGTGCGTGTGTTTTGTTTTTTCTAGCAAGATCTGGTAACACGTGAGTGAGTGAGTAAGACTCACCTTCTATTTCTTGCACCAGAGACACGTCTATAATGGGCAAGAGTTGAAAGAGTGAATGTTCTCATCTCCTCTGATAAAGCAGCACTTGTGAAGGTCTGGTCTGTGTGGTTTCAAGTAGGAAAAACTCTTGAATTCCTGTCTGTCTATGATGAGTAAGACTCCTTACATATATTTCTAATGCATACACTAAGAAGATGTTCAGTGACGTTAATCAAACTGAGATAAGCTTTATAAAGTTAACTTAAGAAGACTTGAATAATTAAATGTTTTGTTGAACAAACCTAATTAATTAGAATTTCTCAATTATATACTATTTAAATTAATCCTTTTCATTTAACTGCTAGCTACTAATACATTTGACTTAATGTAGTGAGATGAACACTTAAGAAGATTCATCATTGCTGATTTTGTAAAGCGTCATGGTGTTATTAAAGCTGCCGACAACAAAACCACAAGCTTCACTCTTCTGCACAATGAAAACCACAAAAACTCCAACATCACAGAAACTGTTCTCAGTCTCCTGATTAAGATCAAGCTGAAAAATATTAAGTCAGTTTTTATTTTAAAATATTTAAGTGGATTGAACTTTAGAAACAAATTAAAACAAAGCAAAAAAACTTTTTTTTGTATTGATAACATCTTTGCAGTAAGCTGTATCGGTGGCTATGATATTGCAAGCAAGCACTAAAATTGTTCAGCAAAAAATGTGTAAGTATAAACAAAGAAATGTTTTAGAAAAACACTTAAAGGCGGCTGAATTGGGTCACATAAAAGTAACTTTATTTCATTATGCTGAAGTTATGTAAACAAATTGTGTTTTCTAACAAAGAGTAATTGAACAGAAAAACATTATATATATAAAACACTTGAATTTTAGCATTTTGTCCAGGACTTAACACAAAACTTCATTTATTTTTTTTCTTGCCTAGAGCACAATTCAGATCACTTCTGTTTCCAAAGCTTTCCAACTCATACACCGTTTCACACCAGAGATCTTTCTGATCTTCTCTTGTCTTGACAGCAGTAACGTTAAACGTCTCGTATGGAGGAATCAGCACCTCTCTCTCACGAGAAAGCTTAGAATATTTTGTCACCTCAGCACCTTCACAAGTGTTGATCTCAAAACAAGATACATTTCCAAAAAACTTTGTTTTGTTACGATTAAAAGTGGAAGATGCAAATGAGCCAAAACGAACAATGCATGCAACGGATGCGAAAACGCAGAAAATCGAACCTGATTCGAATTTTTTTTGACGGACGAAAGTTTGAGGCAGTGTGCAAACGTGATTGACACAACGTGAGGTCGTATTTATTTTTTAACGTGTGAAAATTTCCAACTTACTGATGGGTAATGAGAGAGACCTTGTAAACAATCCTGAATGAAACAGGAAGCCAGTGTAGTGATTTGAGAATGGGTGTGATATGATCGTATTTTCGCACCCTCATCAGGATCCTAGCAGCACTATTCTGGATGTACTGCAATTTCTGTATGCTTTTGCCAGGGATCCTGATGAGGAGTGCATTACAGTAGTCCAGCCTGGAGGAGATAAAGGCATGGACAAGCTTTTCCGCATCTGCTAGAGTGAGCATAGGACAAAGTCTAGCAATATTCCTGAGATGGAAAAAGGAAGTCTTGCACAGTTGTTTAACATGAGTCTCAAAGGTGAGATGAGAGTCCATTTTAACACCCAAATTTATAACTGATGTTGAGAGTGGAATATTTTGGCCAGAAAACGTAATACTGGAGATTACAGATGTCTGGATCTGGTGAGGGGTGCCTACTTGAATGGCTTCAGTCTTTGAGCTATTCAACTGCAGGAAATTTTGACTCATCCAGGCCTCTACCTCCTCCAGACAGGTAGTCATGGTGGAAGATGACAGGGCAGCAGAAGTGGATGAGTTGGTCTTAAGGTAAAGTTGAGTGTCGTCAGCATAACAATGAAATGATATTCCATGCCGGCTGATGACATGACCGAGAGGGAGCATATATAATATAAACAGAATAGGGCCAAGCACTGAGCCTTGAGGGACACCACAGGTGACATTGTGTGTCACGGATTTAGCCTCTCCCAAGGCAACATATTCCATTCTCCCAGTAAGGTAGGATGAAAAATGTCATATATTTGTGAATGTTTCATGAATGAGGCCCAATGACTGTGCGATCTTTGTGTGAGATGTGGGATTATCATATTTAAAAAAAAAAAAAAAAAAAATCTAAAATATTTAGTTTGCCAAATAAAACACAAAAGCTCTACAAAATAAGAATTAACACACTGTATTTTCAGTGTTTTGATCATCAGACATCACCAGCGACTCCAAACACTGAATCATTTGGGTTCAATTGATGGAGAGTTTGTAAAAGCTGTGTTTCTCCATCACTAAGTGAAGGGCTAGTTAATGAGTTGATCTTAACGAGGTGTAATTAGTGTGGGCAGGTGTTTGACATCAATGAGAGACGTTAGAAAAGCTCCATTTGTTTCTGACTGGAAGAGAAAGTAGTCTGACAGTGTGATGAGGAATGAGAGTGAATATTGAGTCAATGTGTGTTTGAAGAAAGAGAAGATGCTCTTCTTTTGAGGCTTTAGTTTGTTTCTTTTGTGGATTCAGTAGAGATGCGTCTCTTGATGTTTGGATGAAGTTCAGACGTTCATCAGACTCATTTTCCAGCAGAAGAGACTGAGATCAACACTGATCCGGATCATTGAGCAGCTCTCCTCACATTTCAGCATCATTTCACAATCATTACTGATCAATCAGGCCTTTATTTAAAAATAAGACTGATGTTGAATTGTTGATCCCTCCTCAGTCAAACAAAGAGTTTTTACTGACAATAGTGACGTCAGCCGAATGTGGAAAGTCAAATATGGTGCAGTGTGTACTAACAATACTAACACTTACCTATTCTATTTAATAAAAAAATAAATAAAATAAAATAAAAAAATAATAATAATCCTAGCTACGTGTACTGTGCTAGACTAACTGAGACTTGTCATGGCACTTGTATACTGTTGCTCTCTCGATGGTCTGATTGCTTCTATTGTTCTCCTCATTTGTACGTCGCTTTGGATAAAAGCGTCAGCTAAATGATTAAATGTAAATGTGTGAAAGCTTGAGCTGTTTCTGTCTGACTCCTTTCTCCTCACTTTTCTTTCTCTCGGTCAGATTCTCTGTGTGCGCCAAATAGAGGTATCTGGGAAGACCAAAGAGGCAGCGGCCCATGTGGCTCTTCAGGAGCTAAGAAGACGAGGAGATTTTAGAGAACAGGTGAGCGATGCACTGAAAACACAGAGAGTCTGATGACAGAGAGGAAGCTCTAGAAAGATGGAAACCACTGTAGAATTGAGAATCAGTGCGTAGAAATCAAAGAGCCGCCACTCAGACAGAAGAGGCCGTTTGAGCTCCGTGTTTCTCTCAGCTCCTGTGATGTTCAGCTGAGAGTTTGTTTTTGTATAATAGCACTTTTCACAATATAAAACGCTGCAAAGCTGCTTCACAGAAAATTAAAGTTTCTGCATTATATTTAGGAGATGCTTATCAGTGGTGACACTGATGTGCACAGAAATGTAAAGCAAAAATCATGCCGTTAGTTAATGACTAGTATGCAGACAAACAGGGAACACTTTTTGGTTTGATTGTGGTTTGATGGAAGACCAACCAGAAGAGCATTGCAGTAGTCCAGCCTAGAAACGACAAGGGCCTGGACAAGAAGTTGCGCAGCATGCTCTGTCAGAAAGGGCCTGATCTTTCTGATGTTGTGCAGTGCAAACCTGCAAGATCGAGCAGTCTCTGCAATGTGCTCTATGAAGGTCAGCTGGTCATCAAAGATTACACCAAGATTTCTGACCGAAGTTGATGGGGTAATGATTGATGTGCCTAACTGAATCGTGAAGTCCTGCTGTAGAGTTGGAGTGGCAGGGACGACAAGAAGCTCCGTCTTTGCCAGGTTGAGCTGTAGGTGATGTTCTTTCATCCATGCCGAGATGTCCGCCAGGCAGCCTGAGATCCGTGCAGCTACTGTTGGATCATCTGGTTGAAAAGAGAGATAGAGCTGTGTGTCATCAGCGTAGCAATGGTAGGAGAAGCCATGTGCCTGTATGATGGGTCCCAGTGATGTAATGTATGTGGAGAAGAGGAGGGGTCCAAAGACTGATCCCTGAGCAGGGGGATTGGTAATTGGGCATACCGGGCATTTTCCCGGTGGGCCGACGCATTGAAGGGGCCGACAGGGTTTTTTTTTTTTTGTTTATTTTTGCCATCACGCAGGGACAGCGAGCAGCCAGGGCCCATTGGTTCGTTTCCTGTATTGACTGCGTAAATCACCCAATCACAATGCGCTATAGATGGAGCCATTAAGTATTTTGCTCCACCTATATAAAGATCTTTTTTTAATTTTTTTTATCAGGAACAGGCTTGCTCTGCGGTGAATTATGCAGGCCAAAGAGCCAGGCAGGAGGAGGAGAGGAGAGAAGTTGAATCGGTAAAGTGCTTGATAAGGACTTGGGATGGAGGCAGGCGTCTAACCTATCCTAACGTGTGCACGCGCCATAAGTGTAGATTACGCAAACACTTTTTAATGGAACGTAAATTCGTCCCCCACAATTTTTTTTGCCAAGGCAAGTCAAGTGTGTTCATAGAGGTTTCCATGGGCCAGTGCGAATTAATCTAGATGTAAATAAAAAAAAGACACGATATTGTGGGACCTGATGTTTTATTCTTATCCAAAACAACTAAATGCAATGATAGGCTACATATCTACACTACCAGTAGCCTAAGATTTTTAATGTTTTTTAAAGAATTCTCTTCTGCTCACCAAGCCTGTATTTATTTGATCTTAAATACAGCAAAAGCAGTAATATTATGAAATATTTTATACAACCCCAAATCAGAAAAAGTTGGGGCAGTATGGAAAACGCAAATAAAAAAAGTAGTGATTTCTAAATTTACTTTGACTTGTATTTCATTGCAGACAATATGAACAAAATATTTAATGTTTTGTCTGGTCAACTTCATGTCATTTGTAAATATACATCCTTTCCTGTCATTCAGACCTGCAACACATTCCAAAAAAAGTTGGGACAGGAGCAATTTAGGGCTAGTAATGAGGTAAATTGGTTAAATAATGATGTGATTTGAAACAGTTGATGTCAACAGGTGATTGTAATTATGATTTGGTACAAAAGCAGCATCCAAGAAAGGTCTAGTCCTTTAGGAGCAAAGATGGGCCGAGGATCGCCAGTTTGCCAACAAATACGTGAGAAAATTATTGAAATGTTTAAAAACAATGTTCCTCAAAGAAAGATAGGAAGAGATTTGGATATTTCACCTTCAACAGTGCATAACATAATTAAAAGATTCAAGGAATCTGGAGGAATTTCAGTGCGTAAAGGACAAGGGCGCAAGCCTAAGCTGAACAACCGTGATCTCCGATCCCTCAGGCGGCACTGCATCAAGAATCCTCATTCATCTATAAGCGATATCACCACATGGGCTCAGGACTACTTTGGAAAACCTTTTGTCAAGTACCACAATACGTAGTTACATCCACAAATGCCAGTTAAAACTGTACTGTGCCAAAAGGAAGCCCTATGTTAACAGTGTCCAGAAGCGCCGTCGACTTCTCTGGGCTCGGAGGCATCTGGGATGGACCATCACACAGTGGAAACGTGTACTGTGGTCAGATGAATCAGTATTTCAGGTATTTTTTGGGAGGAATGGACGCCGTGTGCTCCGGACCAAAGAAGAAAAGGATCATCCAGACTGTTCAAGTTTTCAAGTTTTATTTGTCACATACACGACTATACAGAGACTGTATAACCAGCAGTGAAATGAGAGTAAAGCAACAAGTCCAAAAGCCAGGGTCTGTCATGGTATGGGGTTGTGTCAGTGCCCTTGACAAAGGTAATTTGCACTTCTGTGATGGCACCATTAATGCTGCAAAGTACTTAGAGATTTTGGAGCACAATATGCTGCCTTCAAGAATACATTTTCCAGGGACGTCCATGCATATTTCAAGACAATGCAAAACCACATTCTGCACACATTACAAAGTCCTGGCTGCGGAGGAAGGGGGTACGGGTACTTGACTGGTCTGTCTGCAGTCCCGACCTGTCTCCAATAGAGAATGTGTGGCACATTTTGAAGCGCAAAATGCGACAACGAAGACCCCGTACTGTTGCCCCCCGTACAAATGGAAATTGCACTTGCCTCTTCTGCAACAGCCGCAGGAGCGCTCTCTGTGTGGGCGGGGTTGTGAGCCTCGAAACGAGCATAAAAAAAGATTAAGCTCGTCTGGTAGAGAGGCGGCAATGTTCACTGTAGCTGGTTTATTCCCTTCCCAATCCGTGATGTTATTGATGCCCTGCCACATGCTTCTTGCGTTGTTGGTGTTGAATTGTTCTTCAACTTTGTTTTTATATTGTCATTTGGCAGCTTTGATTGATTTCCTGAGATCGTAACTGGCTTGTTTTCGATCGTCAAAGTTCCCGGATTTAAAGGCAGATGTCCGCGCTGACAAGGCTGCTCGAACATCGCTGTTAATCCACGGTTTTTGGTTGGGGTAGGTACGGATTGTTTTTGTCGGAACCACGTCCTCCACTCAGGCCGTCACCGGAGGAGCGCGTCCAACCAGCGCTTAATAGGTGCTGCATGGCAGGCCGTTCTCGGATGCTGCGTGCCGCCCCCAAGGTGATTTTTCCCACCCCTGACGTCCGCCCGGGCACCGAGGGGAGGCCCGGCCGGCCCCGTCCGAGGAGTTTCGCACTTTTTCGCGCCTTTTGTTGCAATCTGCGGGTTGGCCACAGGGTGGCAGACTCCTGAACGCGGACCGCCTACGGGAGGCGCGTCGAACAGGTTGGGGGTGGGCATCCACGGGAGGCCTAAACCTCCCACGGAGAGCTTATGGTGCCGGCAGCTCCCCATTGGCCCTCTGGCCGCCTAAGGACCACCCCCCGGGCCCGCCCACTGACAGCCTATTCGTCCCCCTGACCGCCTACGTGACCACGGACAGCCTGTTTGTCCCCCTGTAATCTAAGTGACGCCCGCCGACCACGGACAGCCTATTTGTCCCATAGCCTATTTGTCCCCCTGATCACCTATATGACCACAGAAAGCCTATTTATCCCCCTGATCACCTACGTGACCGCAAACATCCTGTTTGTCCCCCTGACCGCCTATGTGACCAAGAACTGCCTCTTTGTCCCCCTGACCACCTATGTGACCACGAAAAGCCTTTTCGTCCCCCTGGCCATAATAATGATTTTATTATGTAAAACAGCAGTTTCGTGTACATCGGAGCACGTAAAATGGCTTAATTTGCATAAAAATGCACTGTCCAAGGAAAGCCTGTGGAGGTCCCGTCAAATAAGTTACAGGTGTCACTGACCACCTGTAACTTATTTGACTTGCTTTTTTTTTTTAATGGGATAGATTGTACGTGGGACGTCCTGGATTTCGGCTTCTGGACGAGATATTGAGCTGAAATCTGCGCTCCGGTGCTATTCTGGACACGTTCTGTCCATGGTGCGAATTGCAAGAAAATCTGCACTACTCAAAATA
The DNA here is from genome assembly GCA_023376895.1 of Aspiorhynchus laticeps. Taxonomy (NCBI): domain Eukaryota; kingdom Metazoa; phylum Chordata; class Actinopteri; order Cypriniformes; family Cyprinidae; genus Aspiorhynchus; species Aspiorhynchus laticeps. The sequence goes on from CM041815.1 coordinate 31,747,957, forward strand.
TTCCACTTCCCTTTAAGGTGTTAGGGCACAAAATCCACGGAGCGCTTAATAGATTGCCAGTGGGCAGGCTGTTTTTGGACGCTGCGTGGCGCCCCCTAGATGATTTTTCCTGCCCCCGACGACCGCCCGGGGGCCAAGGGGAGGACCAGTGGACTCTGCCGGAGGTGTCGGCTAGGTCCTGGGGCCCCCAGGGGCCCTGCAGAACCTCGACAAAGTGACCCTCCATTTTAATGAGTTTTGTTGCAATCTGGTATTCGGCCACAGAATGGCAGGCTACTTACCACGAAAAGCCTATTTGTTCCCTTACCACCTATATGACCACGAAAAGCCTACTTGTCCCCTTACCACCTATATGACCACGAACAGCCTATTTGTCCCCTCACCATCTATATGACCACGAAAAGCCTATTTGTTCCCTTACCACCTATATGACCACGAACAGCCTGTTTGTCCCCTTACCACCTATATGACCACGAATAGCCTACTTGTCCCACTGACCACCTATATGACCACAAAAAGACTATTTGTCCCCCTGACCAATGCATTAATAGATCATATTTCATAGCTACGATGATTTTGAGCAATACCTACAGTACAGTGCTCAAGAAACACCCTCTAGCAGTTTCATGTACAAGATCCAGGGGGCGTGGTTGGATCCAGATCCAACTCCTCACACCTTACATGTACCTACACCTACCCATCTCCACCCCCTGATCCTTAAAACCACCCATCTCCACCCCTAAACCTACCAATCTCCACCCCCTAGATGTGGAAACAACCACGCGCCCTGAAACTTGTGGGCTGCAGCGAGCCCTACTTGGCTGATGTTGGTGAATTTCACCACATATGGTGCATGACCACCCGTAACTTATTTGACGGGACCTTATTACACAGGCTTTCCGTGGACAATGCGTTTATAATAATTTTATTATGCAAAACGTACAGTGGTAAGATGGCAAAAAAATATTGTTTTTTATTTTAATTGTATTAGAAATGGAGAACGAGTTTAACTCCCAGGGAACCATGAGACTGCTAGGTAGGTGTTAAGTGATCAATATATAATTATGTTCTATTCTTTCTCCAAGAACAATAAATGAACTACTTTTTTTGGTAGATTGGCTTCTGCAGGATGATCCGATCTATTCAGTAAGTATTAGGTGATCAGTTTGTTTGTTAGATTCTGTTTCTCTTTAACCATAACACCAAGCTAATTCTGTTTTGATGTTGCTTTGTGTTTCTTTTTTCATGTTTTGGTTCACCCTTTCCTGCAGGTTGACACGGACATCTCCACACTTGATCTGTCAGAGTTTTTGGACTTTTAAACATTTGAATTGTTAAAAAAAAAAAATATTTACATGTACAAAGCTCTTGTAATTTTAACTATTTTATTGTAAGCAATTATGGATATGTATATGGTTCGTTTGTTTAATAATTGTTTAAACATGTCTTAAATATTATTATATTATAAATGAATCAGTAGTTCATTTATATTCACATTTTTAGAAACGTGAAACAATGTGTCCCTGCAGGATGACATGGCCTTACATTTCATGTAAATTAAAATGCTTACAAGTGTCATTAAACTTTTAATTCATTTGATCAGGCGCATTTTGAAAATTGCACGTTTCTTTACATTTTTCCTTAAGTGCTTTCATCATTAAAATGTGTAAATTATTTTGTCTCTGTGTCACTGATTTATGTGGACAATGCATTAATAAGTTATAATTTGTGATTGCAATGATTTTATTAATAGTTACATATTGATAACATGTATTTTGATGTTATCCTAATCATGAAAATAATTCAAACTTAAACTAATTTCAATTATTTTAGTTAAATTATAAATAAAATGTGTGTGGGAAAAATGACAGCCAGAAATGTATGTTGAAAAACACAAATAAATTTATTGAAACTTTTGCAAAATATGAAACAAGAACACACACAAACACTGACTATTAATGAAAAGGGAAAAAAAGGTTAGCAAAAATGGGTAATAAAAAGTAAAAAAAAAATTCATCACCCCTCCCCTCACAAACAATCAGAACTGTATATGTCAGGATCATTAGGATCAGAAAGTCTTTTTTTCTTTGCTGTGCTTCTCCATGGCATTTTTTACCAATTCTGAGGTCTTTTTTTGACGGTTCATCCCCATTAAAGTGGTTGAGCTCGCTGAAAAAATAGCTTTCTTCACCTTCAGAGGGGAGACGTTTTTGTGCGTCATGTTGCTAGATCGACCAGTCTTAACTGGTGTCAACACCACCTTTAGCTTGCTCCTTGGGTTCCAGGGGGAGTGTGGTTGCAAAGCTGAAACTTAAAGGAATTGACGGAAGGGCACCACCAGGAGTGAAGCCTGCGGCTTAATTTGACTCAACACGGGAAACCTCACCCGGCCCGGACACGGAAAGGATTGACAGATTGATAGCTCTTTCTCGATTCTGTGGGTGGTGGTGCATGGCCGTTCTTAGTTGGTGGAGCGATTTGTCTGGTTCATTCTGATAACGAACGAGACTCTGGCTTGCTAAATAGTTACGCGGCCCCGTGCGGTCGGCGTTCAACTTCTTAGAGGGACAAGTGGCGTTCAGCAATAACAGGTCTGTGATGCCCTTAGATGTCCGGGGCTGCACGCGCGCCACAATGGGCGGATCAGCGCGTGTCTGACACAGAACAATGACACTGACATATTTAAAGACATGTCAGAGCAAGATATTTTCATTTCATATCATGCATTTTAGTCTGGGACTAGCTTAAGCCTTGTCTGTGAAACCGGGGGTATGAGTGATTCAGGACCAATCTGAGAGCAGCTCTGAGCGAGGAAAAGACAAAAACTTCTCAGTGAGGAGGCGGGGCTTTTTTATAAAAGAGTGCTTTTAAGAGTAGGGTCTATTTTAAGCCTTCACTTTAAATTACAGGCTTAATTTTTCCTGTTTTACCATACACTCTCTCTCACACACACACACATTATATATGTATATACAGTATATTCTTTATTTTTTAATTACCCTGCTGTCATACTTAACATTTAATAGGAAATGAGCAGCGACACAATAAGGTTCTGAAAGTGTTGTAATTGTTTGTGTGATCTCTTTGTTTATAGAAGGTTGTGACAGACTCAAATCATCACTGCAGCATAGCTGCATTTTTCCAGTTGCTAAATATGTTAATGTAGTTAATGTAGTGATTTACTTCCATTTCTGCACGGTGTCGGAGATGCTGGCATGTCTCTAATAAGATCGTTATCCCTGCACCATCTAATGTGTAGCATCTTATTAACTCACTGTCATGCATTGTGTGCAACCACTGATCTATAATAAAGAACATTATATATTGAGAATTATGTAGATCGATGTGTGCAACACATTTCTTCATGTTTGGTCCATTTTCTCCGCTGCTAAAGAAACTCAAGCCTCTTAAAAGTCCTTGTTCGTACTCCTAACAATTCTGGACCTTAAGACCTCTTTTAAGGGTTGAGATGCTTTCTGAATTACTTTTTTCTTTACTAGGATCTTTTCTGTAATTTTGAGGAAACACCCACATTTCTAAGAATTTTTTTTATAATTGTGTTACTAGGAGCAACTCTTAGCGCTAAGATTGTTCATGAATACAGGCCCAGGACTGTTTTCCATGCCCTGTTTAAAAAACAAATCTGTCTACATGGGCTCTTTCTTCCCCTTCTTTAGCTCTGCTTGCTCCCAAAGGTTGAGATTTTTTTTATTTTTTTATTATTCAATTCAGTTTTAAGTCAAAGTACATACTATTATATCATATACACAACTGCTCAAAGGTTTTATATCAGGAAGATTTGTTTTGAAAAGTTTCTTCTGCTCAGTAAGGCTGCATTTATTTGTTCAAAAATACAGTAAAAACACTGAAAACCGCTATTAATATTTCAATCTGAATAGGTGTTAAACTGCAATTTATTTCTGTGATCAAAGCTGTATTTTCAGCATCATTACTGCAGTCTTCAGTGTCACATGATCTTCAGAAATAATAATAATATGCCGATTTGCTGCTCAAGAAACATTTCTGATTATTATCAATGTTGAAAACAGTTGTGCTGCACAAAATATTTGTGGAAACTGAAATTTACTGGTAAAAAAAAACAAATGAACTATATGCTTAATTGCAGAGCTGTCAAGTTCATACTAGTGTTATAGTTTCACCGTAAGAGTCTAGGGCAGGGGTCCTTAACTCTGGACCTCGAGGTCCACTTTCCTGCAGAGTTTAGCTCCAACACTAATCAAACACACCTGAACAAGCTAATCAAGGTCTTCAGGATCAATACAAAATTGCAGGTAGCTGTGTTTAATCCAGATTGGAGCTAATCTCTGCAGGAAAATGGATCTGGAGGTCCAGAGTTGAAGACCCCTGGTCTAGGGGTTAAGAGAAAATTTAAGAAAGAGAGAGACCATGGGGAACTTCTCATCTCCAAAAAACCCCATTGCCAATCAAAATACAATCTGAAACAATTTATTGCAACAGACAATATAAAAAGGAAACAAAAAGCTTCAGGAGGGTGCAAAGCTGCAATAAAGTAGTTTTAATTAAATTAACATTTTAAAGTAACCCATAACAAAAAAAAAACAAGAAGGACTTCCCCATCTCACCCAGAAAAAAAAACAGGAGAAAAATGATACAGACAAAGAAAACGGCGCCCTACAGGTTTCCCAAATAACAGAAAATGTTCTCAGTCTCTTCTGCTGGAAAATGAGTCTGATGAACGTCTGAACTTCATCCAAACATCAAGAGACGCATCTCTACTGAATCCACAAAAGAAACAAACTAAAGCCTCAAAAGAAGAGCATCTTCTCTTTCTTCAAACACACATTGACTCAATATTCACTCTCATTCCTCATCACACTGTCAGACTGCTTTCTCTTCCAGTCAGAAACAAATGGAGCTTTTCTAACGTCTCTCATTGATGTCAAACACCTGCCCACACTAATTACACCTCGTTAAGATCAACTCATTAACTAGCACTTCACTTAGTGATGGAGAAACACAGCTTTTACAAACTCTCCATCAATTGAACCCAAATGATTCAGTGTTTGGAGTCGCCAGATCAATATTTCTGATTCTGAAGGTTGGAAACATAACGAAGTCTGGTTTGCTGAAATCGTGATTTGTTGAGTTTAGATCTGAAGCGCTGATTCCAGACTGAAATCTGGTAAATGTTTCATATTAATATTGAACACACAGAACAACTGCAGTGAAAACAATATGATTCAGAAACTCCAGCACAATCTGCATATTTCTAAACGCTCCAGACAGACGTCTCTACCTGAACCTCACAGACATTTGCTGCCGTCCAGAGTTTTCTGCTCCTGGTTTGAATAAAGTCCAGCATTTCTCAACTTTTCCAGACTCTTATTGCTTTCTCACAGCCGGCTGAGACGGTTCCTGAAGACACAAGTTATGTTTCCATCACCCTGATTTTATGCACATTTTGAAGTATCGCATCAGAAACGAGTGATGGAAACACTGAATTTCACTGCAAAAATGTTTTTACGCTCTCTTGAGGAGGTTTTTGACTAGTGCGAAAAAGGGTTAATGTGAATAATGGGAGATGGAAATACATTTTACGAATAAATTCCTCCAAGCACATCAAAAAAAATGGAAAAACCTGACTAACTGCAGACCGATCTCATTCCACAGCATATGAAATGTTGTTATGGTCATTCAGAAATGCCCGAGCAAAGTCTGTCAAAGTATTTCTGTATAATTGCCTCCTAGAACTGTTACACGACTGCGTTCACAAACAGCAGCATCCATCTCTGAAAGCAAAGATCACCCTCATTAGCCGTGTCCCAAAGTTTAGGGTACACACTTCGAAGTCCACGAAGGACTCTCCGAAGTCCATGAGACGCTCCGCCTTTGCAGGATTTCATAATTGCGCCACCAGGTGTCCCATATTGCCGCTGCTGTCGCATAGCAACGGTGTGAGATGAGAGCTGCCATCCTGACAGGATAGGTGGAGCCAGAATTGCTCTTTTTTTGTTTTTATGTCATAATGGAGGAGACGGTGATTAGCCAAGACGAGGCCAGGTAAGTTACACTGGTTTGCTGCTTCCTTAATTGCCGGATTACACCTTTAAGTGCTGGTTTGAGTTTATTTGAATAATGTAATGATATGAAAAACTGCAAAACACACACACAGCAGTTCAAATGCTGACTGATTTCTTACAAAGGTGCGATTTTAGAAACGTTATTGTCTTGACCATGGTGATCATATATAGACAGGTTTGCAACCCGGATATTTTAGGCAGTTAAGCATAAAAAAAGTGTGAATAATAATAATAATAAATAAAATAAAAAACACTAGGGCATTGTACATCTCAATGTTCAGTGCAGCTGTCACAGCCATGTATGACTGGTCTGAGTCCTTCAGAGGCAGCCCCTGATATAGTTAGCAACAATTTGTTAATATTCTGACATAGACGTAACTTTCATTTTCAAAATAATCAGTGGTGGACTGTAAGGAAGTACATTCATTAAGTATTCTCGTTCAAATGTGAAATACCAAGTTTTCTTTTTTTTTCGTCACAGGACAGCAACACTATAAAAATATGGTCTTTCACAACATGATGCATTGTTGTAGATTAAACTACTCAACAGTATGAAGTAGCCAGCTTTAGATTTAATAACCTTGAACATATTCAGTAATATTAATGCAAAACCATCCTGACAAATTCTTTTTCAGAACAATACCTTTACTTTTACTCTCAATACCTTAAGTCTATAGAGTATGTAAGATAATACTTTTAATTAGAGGATAATTCACCCAAAAATGATAATTCTGCAATCATTTACTCACCTTCAAGTTGTTCCAAGTTTGGGTGAACTATCCCTTCAACTAAGGTTTTAAATATGACTGGTTTTCCCCAATGTAGTATTACTACAAGTAGTTTATTAAAGTACCTCAATATTTCTTCTACTAATTACTTTGTCATAGCTCTAAACAATTTGTCTTTTCCTTCTTTCCCTAAATCAGACCGGACCCCTGTACTGCAGGATAAAGCTGAATGTGTCAGCGCTGGACAGGGTTTAATGGTTTTGGGCTGAGCGGGGAGGTCCTGACAGTGCTGCTGGATCTTCTGAGACGTGCCACAATCCAGACCCTGGTGTTTCTCGTCTGTCTGGCCAGTGGTGCATCATACAGAGTGTTTGACATGCTTCTTTCCACTGTCCACTGCATTGTTCTGCAGAAAACAAAAATAATTTGTCTCTCCATTCTCTCCCTGCTCTCTTCTCTCCTCTGTTTCTCTCTCTCTAGAGTTCGATGAGTAGCCCCCTCACCCATCCCAGGACACCCCCCCCCCTCACCCGTCCCAGGACACTCGCCCCCCTCACCCGTCCCAGGACACTCGCGCCCCTCTCCCGTCCCAGGACACTCGCTCCCCTCTCCCGTCCCAGGACACGTCCCACCCTCACCCGTCCCAGGACACGTCCCACCCTCACCCGTCCCAGGACACGTCCCACCCTCACCCGTCCCAGGACACTCGCCCCCCTCACCCGTCCCAGGACACTCGCCCCCCTCACCCGTCCCAGGACACTCGCGCCCCTCTCCCGTCCCAGGACACTCGCTCCCCTCTCCCGTCCCAGGACACTCGCCCCCCCTCACCCGTCCCAGGACACTCGCCCCCCCTCACCCGTCCCAGGACATTCGCCCCCCCTCACCCGTCCCAGGACACTCGCCCCCCTCACCCGTCCCAGGACACTCACCCGTCCCAGGACACTCACCCGTCCCAGGACACTCGCTCCCCTCTCCCGTCCCAGGACACTCGCCCCCCTCACCCGTCCCAGGACACTCGCCCCCCCCTCACCCGTCCCAGGACACTCGCCCCCCCCTCACCCGTCCCAGGACACTCGCCCCCCCCTCACCCGTCCCAGGACACTCACCCGTCCCAGGACACTCGCTCCCCTCTCCCGTCCCAGGACACTCGCCCCCTCACCCGTCCCAGGACACTCGCCCCCCCCTCACCCGTCCCAGGACACTCGCCCCCCCCTCACCCGTCCCAGGACACTCGCCCCCCCCTCACCCGTCCCAGGACACTCGCCCCCCCCTCACCCGTCCCAGGACACTCGCCCCCCCCTCACCCGTCCCAGGACACTCGCCCCCCCTCACCCGTCCCAGGACACTCGCGCCCCCCTCACCCGTCCCAGGACACTCGCGCCCCCCTCACCCGTCCCAGGACACTCGCGCCCCCCTCACCCGTCCCAGGACACTCGCGCCCCCTCACCCGTCCCAGGACACGCGCCCCCCTCACCCGTCCCAGGACACTCGCGAGTCTGCACACTCGACATTGGGACAGCCTTCGTCGCACCGTTGTGATGCATTCGCACTTCAAATACACGCTCCGAAGTGCATATCCTAAACTTTGGGACACGGCTATAGTGTGACTCCACTGCGTAAAGGCATGAAGCGGCCATACTTCTAAGGAGTTCTCCAAGAGAAACATAACATTTCAAAACTAATGGTCTTCAAGCTCGAGCTCCACAGTCGTTTTCAGACAGGTGAAGTGTGTTTTTTTATAAGCCAAATATACTCAACACTTCACTTTTGAACACAAATCAAAAACAATAGTTGTTCTGTTAATCTTGTGTAACTCATATTTCAGATGACCTGTACAGCTCACAGATGTAGTCTTGCAGCCAGCACAGCATGAATATGGCGAAAAGGCCATCTTATACACGCACCAGTCAAAAGTCTCCTGTTTGTCATCGGTTGACTATTCATACAACAACACCATATTCAGCTCCCTGCAGAAGGTGACTCTGTCACAGGTTCTTGAGATGAAATTGGAGTATCAACGAGTGAGTGCCATTCAAACACTGAAAAAAGTTAAATGTAAAGTCATATTTTTAACTTGTAACATTGATCCCATGTAACTTATTTACAATGTATGTCCAGCACTCCTATTGTCTTTACTCTATACAGCTACTCTCTTGAAAAACAAATCTTTATGTAGTACATCAGACTGTAACGATATAATTAAGTCTATAGTGCACTTCATAACTTTGCAATAAAATAGTTTTTTTTATCTTCTGCAGGTAGACATCACGGCAAAAGCAATTGAGCTAAAGAGCATAGGGCACAATGTCCTTGCTAATGAAAAAGCAAGGACAAAAAAATATACATCTTTGCAGATCAAACTGGAGTCATTGAGGTAACCATGTGGGGACTGCAACATGAGGTCGAAATAGGATCCTGGTATGACTTGACCAATGTTTCATTCAGAACCTTCCAGGGTAAGAAATTCCTCTCTACGACGAAGGACACCCAAGTTTCAGCAGTAGACTCCACACACAGCACCTGTTCAGTTGAAAGAACCCAATCACAACACATTACAGCAGACATAATTGGCGCAAAGGTAAAAATAATTCAGCTTTGCCCATTGAAACACTGTCTCCCAGATATGCCTCTCTCCTGCACTAGATGTGACACACATTACAAATCAAGTGTCATCTCTGTGCACACATCTGCCAGACTTACAATTAGAAGCACATGCAACGAAATTAAACTAGTCCATATTGAAAACCGAGAAATTCAGTCAGAGGTGCAGATTCCCCATGACGCCACACCAGACACAATCACAGACCTCCCAACAATGAACTTTACCCTTCACCAGGACCATGTCACCCAACTCGCTTATCCACCAACCTATCCCTCCAGAAAGCAAGCAGCCATCCCAATGATCACCACCCACACCAACTCCACATTCAGATATAGATGAATTGGAGTATCTTCTAAGTGATGAGTTTACTGCTGACAAGTCGCCAACTAAAAATACACCAACAGTTTCATCTCCTGAGCATCTTCATACAGCTGTTATCCCAGCCACTCCACAGAGCCAATAGAATGGCTTTATCTTGATACTGAAGTGTTTTCTGCATTCTACTAAACCAGTTTGGTGTGCGTTATGCAGACAATGGAAATGTCTAAAAGTATGTTGTGCTGCAGTAAGTGTCAAGTCACCTTTATTTATAAGATCAAAGACTCAATTTCCAGTTAAAGGCATTTTGTATTGGATTCAGTGATTGTCATTGTCCAGCTCAGTTTAAGTAGTATCTGTGCAATCAGAGAGACAACCCACTTTTTTTTTTTCACACACATTTTGCCCAATTTTTGTCAAGATCTGATGGTCTTTGGACTGAACCACACAGAAAAACTAAACATTTTTGATCTTCACCACCATTCCTGAGAAATCCCTCTCCAAAGTAGACCGTGCCTATGTTTGTCTAATTATGTTAGTTAGCTTAGCATGTTAACTGGTTGCCATTTGCTCTGCTAATCCACTGACCCCGAACCTTTCAGGTCGTGGGTCCGAATCCAGGGTGGCGCATGCCCAGACCGCAAGAGGTACCGTGACCACAAGCGGTGCGAACGCTGCTTTTGTTCCAGACGTCGGATCTTCCGTGCGTGTTCGTCTCAAAGCAGAAACGTGTTTGTTCGTTCTCATCTGAACTGCTGTTCGTTTTCTTCCCGCTCTGCGCCGCGCTACGGGCCGTTCGCGGGCTTGGCCCCGCTAATCGCTGCTTGCAGCTATATTTTTGTTATTGTTGTTCGTGTTATGTTTTCATGTGTATTATTGTAGTCCTATCTGTATTTTGACTAAATTTAAAATAAAATATTAATGTGATATTTGTCAAATACATGTGTGAGATGTTCACATGTAGAAACGACTTTCATTCAATAGACTTGCTACTTAACACAGTAGAAATAGTAGCCTACAGGGATTCAATAGAAAAGTCGATGTATATGTCTGGAGCGTTTGCTGTGTGAGTTCTGCGCATGCTCAGATGATAACTAATAAGCGTTATTTATAAATTATAGTTCACCCGCGGATGGAGAGAATCAGACACCTAGCGGCTGGAACACCTGCTGTTCAGTTTGTGCGTTTCATTGCTGCTTTTACTTTTTCTCTGTATAGGGTACAACGGGGCTAAAGGCCCACCTTAAGAATAAATGTGCTATTCACTGCGCCTAAAATGTATAATTGCAGAAAAACAATATACACGTTGTATTGAACATTAATGGAGCAACAGATTTTGTGTGAAAATAAATCATTCAAGTTGTTTATTTTGTTTAAAAATCTTATAAATGTATGAGGTGGCAAGAGGGCTTTTACCCCCCCCCCCCGGTTATTAATACAAATACTTCAGCTAAAATAATGTTTTTAAAATAATGTCTAAATTAATACTTGTTCAAAACAATCACTTTAGCTAAGTTTGTACTATTTTCTGCTTACTTTGAAAAATAAAATATTTTAATGACAGCATATTTATTGAACAAAAATTATTTTAATATAAAAATATATTTTAAAATACAGAAACAATCATTTTAATAAGTAAAGATTCTGAAAGTATTGAAGGAGATCCAATAATAGTTGAATATATATTTACAGTAGTAACAACAAATTATATTTTATTATATGATATCATGTTTTTAAAGTGCATATTGCAGGTTAATTTGTTTTTCAAATGAATATATAACCTTGTATGAAAATATCATATGAACCGTTAATGCAGGATTTGAAAATGTTTTACAAGACGTGAGGGCACAAATTTAGAAGAAAACGTGACAGTTCTTAGAAAATGGGACATGATGTAAGTGTTAGAATGCACTTTTACACTTGGGGTGAATTTGCCTTTAATTTTCTCAAACTATACAGTAAAAATATTTGAAACCTACGACAGTAATAGTCAGGATCACTGTGAATAGGAATCAATTGATGAAACAAGCAAACCTATAAAAGGACATGATGTTAAAGTGCAAGGGTACACAGATGCTTGGGGTGAATTTGCCATTAATTTTCTCCAAAACTATACAGTAAAAATATTTGGAAATTATTACAATGAAAGTCAGGGTCAATGTTAACAGGAATCAATTGGAGGAATGAGCAAACCTATTAAGGAAAGCTTTTTACAAGTAAGTGCTTATGAGAAAGTGTGAGAATGCACATTAATGATTTGCCATTAATTTGTAAAAAAAAAAAATTGTACAGTAGATTTAACTTGAAAATGAATACAGTAATAGTCACTGTAAACAAGTATCAGTTGAAAGGTACACACACACATAGCCTAAATATAGTAACATTGATAAATTATGTATTAATAAATGTACAATACAAATGTTAATGTACAAAAAAATAATGTATTCACAAACATTAATCCAATGTTCAAGTCATTAAAAAAAAATCCTGAAATTGTATTAGCCTATGTCATGATATAAAATAGCAATAAATACATATTCTGATTTCGCTTTATTTCGGTCTTTTTAGGCTTAAATTACGTTTAATGTAGACATATTTTGGGTCACCGTGAACAGCAATCTATTGAGAATATCAGCAAAGGAAACGCGGTTGTGACGGCTTCTTTACATCTATTTAGACCGCTCCCAGCACCCTTACCGTAAGTGTGATTAGACACGCAAACCAAAAGAAAGTGCGGCTGGCTTGACCGCTGTGATTTCAGACCGCGGCTGGCTTGACCGCAGTGATTACTTCGGTGCACACAGCATCTTCATCGGGTCCCGGTCAGCCTGTGTTCTGCTGCCGGTGAGCAAATGATTTACTTGACCACAAATGAAACGCAAGATTTGTGAAGGCAATTATAGTTTTCCCAGTCACGTAACTAAGAGCCAGACACAGGAGTTAAATCTTCTGAATGCCAAATGATGAAGTGGTCTTGAGTTGTAATGTTTCCAGACGACACAAACTGAGACTGATATATGATCGAGCATCAGTGTAATATTATCCTTCAGTAAAGTCTGTCAGCAGTTTCTCTCTTCTCTGGTTTGTAGAGACTGAAACAGTTGATTTTCTCTCTCAGTTGAATTGCTGACATTAACTCACTGTCTCAATGTTCAGGATGATTTCAGCACATGCAGAGAGTCAGTTTAGTGTCTCTGTGTCTTTCTCATCATGGAACACAAACCCAGTTTATTATCAGTCAGATCTGCTCTTTCTCACACAATCACAATACATGCTGATCCCTGGATTGAAGACTTATATTGTTCTTTATTTCTGTCATTTGGTGCTTCAAAACTACAACACAGACCAGCTCTCCTTGATATGGGTTCAAGAGCACAGTGAATCTTTCAGTGTAAAATCTCCAGTGTTTTAAATAAAGGCCTGATTGATCAGTAATGATTGTGAAATGATGCTGAAATGTGAGGAGAGCTGCTCAATGATCCGGATCAGTGTTGATCTCAGTCTCTTCTGCTGGAAAATGAGTCTGATGAACGTCTGAACTTCATCCAAACATCAAGAGACGCATCTCTACTGAATCCACAAAAGAAACAAACTAAAGCCTCAAAAGAAGAGCATCTTCTCTTTCTTCAAACACACATTGACTCAATATTCACTCTCATTCCTCATCACACTGTCAGACTGCTTTCTCTTCCAGTCAGAAACAAATGGAGCTTTTCTAACGTCTCTCATTGATGTCAAACACCTGCCCACACTAATTACACCTCGTTAAGATCAACTCATTAACTAGCACTTCACTTAGTGATGGAGAAACACAGCTTTTACAAACTCTCCATCAATTGAACCCAAATGATTCAGTGTTTGGAGTCGCTGGTGATGTCTGATGATCAACTGTAAATAAATTACACCATAAACCAATTGCATTTTCATCAAATCTATCAATGTAATATATTAAATATGAAGGTTGTAAAATTTCTGTTCTTCTCTTATTGGAGTGCTTGTAATGGGAGTTATTTGGCAAATGAGGTCAATTAGAAACAATATTATTTTCCTATTATACAAACAGTGTTAAACTTTAAAGTAATTAAACACATTAGTTTAAATCATCAGACACTCGTTTATGTGTCATCAGATCAATATTTCTGATTCTGAAATGTTTGGAAAGTAAAGGTTGGAAACATAACGAAGTCTGGTTTGCTGAAATCGTGATTTGTTGAGTTTAGATCTGAAGCGCTGATTCCAGACTGAAATCTGGTAAATGTTTCATATTAATATTGAACACAGAACAACTGCAGTGAAAACAATATGATTCAGAAACTCCAGCACAATCTGCATATTTCTAAACGCTCCAGACAGACGTCTCTATCTGAACCTCACAGACATTTGCTGCCGTCCAGAGTTTTCTGCTCCTGGTTTGAATAAAGTCCAGCATTTCTCAACTTTTCCAGACTCTTATTGCTTTCTCTGCTCCGCTGTCAATCCCAAACTCTGTGTTCGCAAAAGAACCCAATTAACATTATTACTCTTAACTAACGCCTTTCACATTTCAAGTTTTTCCTGCATTTTCCAGAGAAGGCTCCGGTGTCATATAAGTCCTTTAGCGGTGTAAATGTATAACAGAAGTACAGATACACTGCTTTGCATGAAAGCATCATTGTGAAAACGGTCTGGTCAGATATCGACTGCCATAAAAGTAATTAGTTTCCTACTATTCTGATGAAGCAGTGATTTTAAAAATTTCGAAACAATTTTTTTGTGACCGAACAACACCTGAGAGTTAATAAAGCATTAAAAAAAAAACAGTACAGCACAGTAGATGGCGCTATGAACCTAGAACCTTTGGTAGTTTGACCCCCGCCAGAAAACACATAAAAAGAAGAAACACGGAAGAACAAAAAAGAAAAAAACTAATTGAACCCTGTAACCAAGCTTACAACGGTGAGCCAAAGGATGTGCTTTGCCATTTCTTTTATTTTTAAACAATTGCCAGAACCGGCGGCGGCGCATGAACCCAGGTAACACATCTAGTGATAATCCCATAGATACAGTCATGGCCAAAAATATTGGCACCCTTGGTAAATATGATAAAATCCAGCTGAAGATCTGGAGGAGATGCTCCTGGAGGACAGCGACTCAAATAAGAAGATGGTGAAATGGGCAGCAGCCGAGACAGCTCTCGAAGAGATGCAAAGAAGAGGAAGAAGGTAAGAGAAGAACTGAAAGAGTCTGGTGATCTAATGGAGAGTTTCTCTCTGTTCTAGCGGAGCAGCAGAAGACAGTCACAACTGCTGGATAATGTCTATAGACATTCCCTCCCTGACCTCCAGCAATACATGAGGACTCATGGGGAGCAGATTCATTAAGTGCTTTGAACGGCTAGTCATGCAACACATCAAGTCTGTCCTCCCCCCCTCCTTGGACCCTTCCAGTTTGCATATAGGTCCAACCGCTCGACCGATGATGCCATCGCCACTGCCCTCCACCCAGCCCTCACACATTTGGACAAGAAAGACTCATATGTCAGGATGCTGTTCATAGACTTCAGTTCAGCATTCAACACAATCATCCCTCAGCAGCTCACTCACAAATTGGTCCAGCTGGGGCTCAACACCTCTCTGTGCAACTGGCTGTTGGACTTCCTGACCGGGAGACCTCAGACAGTACGGGTCGGCAGTAACATCCAGCACCATCACACTGAACACCATCGAGAGCATTCTGACTAGCTGCATCACTGTGTGGTATGGCGCTTGCAACGCATCCTGCCGTAAGTCACTTCAACGCATAGTGAGAGCAGCTGAGAAGATCGTTGGTGTCTCTCTCCCCTCCCTCCAGGACATCTACAGCACCCGTCTCACCCGCAAAGCCCTCTGCATTGCAGGTGATCCCACCCACCCGAAACACAGTTCTTCAGTCTGCTACCATCAGGGAGGAGACTGAGGAGTCTCCAAGCCAGGACCAACAGACTGAAGGACAGCTTCATCCACCAGGCTGTCCCTCCCGTCATTGCCCCCCCTCCCCTCTTTTACCCCACGCGACACTGAACTCTGACGTTACGACCCCCCCCCCCACTTACAAACTGTGACCCGCACCAGTCACTTTGTGCAGCATTGGACTGATCACTACCTCATCCAGCATTGACTGCAAACTACCTCTTTGGATAGTCTGATAAAAGACTGTTCTCTTGTCACTTTAATAGACTGATAAGCTCTTTTTTGCACTACACATATATCTGCACAGTTTTGTTTTATTTAACTGGTTTGCACTGTAATGAATTTAATCCTTTTTACATTGTTTAATTTAGCTCTTTTGTTTAAGCTTTATTTTAGCTTTAGGGAATCTTACAATTTGATATTGATATGATCAATTGGTATTAATCAAAACGTCCAACTTATACCTTATTTAACAATCGTCCAGCGAGTTGTTAGATTTCAGTATATCTGATAAATTCTGTTTATTCTCGTGGCCACGATATAATAATACAGAATTATTTAAATAACCGTATGACAGTTATTAGCTTAGGTAACGTGATCGGAGCAAAGTTTGATTTGAATATTACACACAGAACACTTCTCTATAAATCAAACAAGAGTTTATTTGCTATCTTACTACAATACATGAACTAAGCTAAATAACATAAAACAAAATACATACATACACACACGCACAGGCAATGAATTTAATTGAGAATGATTACAATCTAGCACTGTTCTATTTCCACACGATTTTACTCGTGTCGATCATCAAATGGAGAACTCTCTTAATTTTACTTTAGAGATAGATACGACCAGTTCAGCAGAATAGAGATTTTGTTTGATTACTGGCTTTTAAGTTGAAATGACGCTGATCTGTCGTTTCCTTTCCTGGCTGGAAACCCCGCGTGTCGTGTCGTTGCGTGACGTCACTCTGGGGATGTCCTTCTGTTGTTGCTTGACTGGTTGCTCGGTGTCGTTTGATGCTCGAAGTTCTTTTCGCGTAGCTTCAGACTTTCAAGAGTTTCTTCAGAGATTTGACGAGATGTTGGTTCAATCTTCAAACTCGGCCTAGATGTTAAAGGCTGCGAGCTCTTGTTGGAGTAGCTCCAAGTTTCAAAGAAGCACGCGATTTTCAAGCAGAGCAGAGAGAGAGAAGAGAGTGGTGGTCTGCTTTTTTAGATGGACTGACGTCAGCGCGTCCACCAGCGCTCTTCCAATGAAAGGGTTCCTGTAGACGAAGCAGACATTATTTTTTTTTTAATCAAAATTAATATAACACATTCATATTATATTCACATGTCTGTAATGCCCATATTTTTCTATGTTGTTTTAAATGGCATTTTTATTTCTATCTAGAGTTTAAAGAGATCATGTTAACCGAGGGCTGTGAAGGGAATGTGGAGGTTTTCTACAATGGATCCTGGGGTAATGTGTGCTGGAACCAGATGGACAGAGACACAGCGAGTTTGATCTGTCAAGAGCTGAACTGTGGAAGATCTGGTGTTTTGTCTGATTCTACATCAAGAGTGAAATCAGCTCCTAACTGGCTAGATAAAGTTACATGTCGACCACATGATTCCACTATATGGCAGTGTCCATCTTCACCCTGGTTACAGAACGACTGTGCTGAAGATGAAGTGGCCAAAATCATCTGCTCAAGTAAGATTTAAATGGTTTTTGGATTTAATATTGTCAGGTTTATGTGGCAAGTAAAGTAATTTTATTTCTGCACAAATACAGAGCAGGTGAGAAGAGCCTTGATTGTATAATATTTTATTTCAGAGGAGGAGAGTGACGAGTCTCCTCAGAGTCGTCTGACATGTTCAACAACTCCTCACCAGAGACAGTGTTCAAGTACGCTTCCTGATAATGTTTCTTAGTTTAAGCCTCATATATTATTATCTGTGCATTACATTACTCTTTCAGTTTTAGAGTGTATCCTGTTGTAAATGTTGGTCAGCGCTGGTTGATGTGTGTGTTTTAGATCATGTTCCTCTCAGACTGAGTGGAGGGGAGGACCGGTGCTCTGGGAGGCTGGAGGTGTATCATAACGCTGTGTGGGGCTCAGTCTGTGATGACCAGTGGGACATCAGCGATGCTCAGGTGGTCTGCAGGCAGCTGGGTTGTGGAGCAGCACTGAGGGCTGATAGTAATTCAGTGTTTGGTGCTGGTGAAGGTGTTGTGTGGCTGAACAGAGTTGAGTGCAGAGGGAATGAGATTCACCTGTGGGACTGTCCTCTCTCCCTGAAAAACCACACTGACTGCTCCCACAAAGAGCACGCTGGACTCACCTGTGCAGGTCACTGAGGAATACTATTTATTCGAGCATTTAAAGCAGATAATATTTTATTTGCATTATTTTTAATGTTTGTCTGTTTTTATAACGACAGATTTGTCAGTGTTCACTACTTCTGCCGCATTAAGATCAGTTGCTCCTCCAGCAGTGCCTCTCTCCGGCCCGCCAGTGCTTGTGATTGTACTGGGAGTTGTGCTCTTACTGCTCTTGGTGTCACTGCTTATACTGATTCAGCGAAAGAGAGCGATGAGGAGAGGTAGGAGAGATCCAGAGACTGTCATATTCAGTGTTTGATCAGTTATGTGTTGTGATCTGACAGCAGGTTTGTTTATCTATACTCTCAGCTCTCTGACTGGTACGCAGGACTACACAGAACACCAGCTGAGGCTGTTTATCATGAGATTCATCACTTCACTCAGAGGGGTGAGGCATCATGGGAGAATATTAAAATATTTATCTATGTTAATGCTTTTAGAGATTCTGAAAACGTTGGCAAGAAAAGGAAAGCCAACAACAGACAAGTAAACACAATTTTGGGATTCCAGTCAAATGGGATGAAACGATCGGAGACGTCAGTGATTCAGATCCGATCCACAGTTGAATTAAAGCTCATCTGTTGTTCTCATCTACCCAGTCTTTATTAATTTAAAAAGATTTCAATATATTAGTTAAAGTCTCTCCACTGAGCATGTCAGATGGTTTCAGCTGTTTATCTTTCTGGGTTATTAATGTGTAATCAGATGAATTTGCAGACTCCAAACCACAAAGCTGCATGTTTATGTGTGTGTCAGTTAATGTCTCTTCCTGTGTGAAGTGTTCAAGAGTGATAAGCAGAGGCTCATATTAGGTGCATTTTTAGAGTTTGAAGACATAAAGATCTAACTTAGTTCCCGAAGACATTTTCAAATCATTTAAAATATGATATGATGATTGCATCAGCTCTTTGAATCAATAGCAGTTTATTGAAACCTTCTGACTGTTCACCAGTTGTTATAAAAAAGGCCAGCAACATAAAACTAAGACTAACTACATTGAATGAATGAATGAATGAATGAAGCATTTATATAGCGCTTTGTGTATTGTTGTACACCCAAAGTATTATATTTACAATCATATGAGGGGGGGTCTCTCTTCAACCACCACCAGTGTGCATCATCCACTTGCATTGACATACCGACCAACAGCAAAAGACATGCTTGTTGAGTTTTGTTGGATCAGTGTGCCTCTCTGTCAGTGTCTGTTGCCATTAGTCTTCGTTTGTTTCCATGAACTGAATATGTACGATCTGCATTTGTCGTGGAAAGTCTGTGCTGTATCGTGATTTTCCCAAAAAATCTGTCATCGTCAATTTTTGCAGTGTGAATTAACCCTGAAATACAGTGAGCTGAATAAACAGGGGTTGTTCACACCAAATTAATTTGAGTTTTTAAAAAAGCAAGATGCAGTGCAGCAAATTAAAAAAAGAGCTCATGGTCTAAAAATTTTAAAATTTTTAACTTGACAGCGTTGGAAAAAAGCCTGAACTATCTGAAAAAAAAACATGGTCCACAGTTTGTCTAAATAGGTTCACTGAGGTCCATTTGTATAATCTCTCTAAAAGATATTCGAATAAATCAAAACCCAAAACTGAAACCCATTTTCTCAAAAAATTCCTGACGTCACTGGCATTCAATGAATGTTGGGATAGTCTGGGCTGTGAAGAATCCAGTCAAATCCTTTATGGCCTGGGAAACGAAAGATGCATTTTGAGGCCACACTTAAGCCTTTAAATTGGAACAGCCTTCGTCCCGCCGCTGCGATGCATTCAGTCTTGAAATGTGGCCATTGTGTGATTCAAGGTCATGTTGCTTTTAAATGAACGTAAAGTAATTTTTAGAAATATGACAACAATCATATATCACCAAGAGAATTCACTGTGTTTGGGAATATGCACATGCAGTAATTCATACACAAACATTACATCAAACAATTTGACAGAATATATTATTTTGAATATGAATTTCTGGCATGAATTCTCATGGCTTTATCAGGTTAATCTAATAGGTTTAATCTCTCAGTCAGTCGTGAGATGTCTGTGACATGACAAAAGCTATATTACAAATTACAATGTGAGGTTTTGTTTTACGTGTGTATCAGAGGGAGATCAGGAGAAATATGATGATGTGAAGAACAGCAATGAAGATGGGGAAAAAATAGGTAGGTTATTGTCACCTTATACTTTACAACTATTTATATTTTATGTTGTTCATTCAAACTAAATCTTCAAAAAAAAAAATAAGAATGAAAAACATTTTTTTTTTTTAAACAGACTATGCTGATGTGGGGGAGATGTCAACTAAAGAGGGAGGGGCCATATGACCACACCCACTATCTTTGTTCACAAAGTCATATTACAAAAGTTACATGCTTTGCAAAATTTGGTAACCATTTGTATTTCAGTATTCAGCTTATTATTTTGACATTGATATTATTGCTTTTTACCTAATGAACAAATAAAGAAGTTATATTATTCATTCAATCTTTACAATTTTTTTAAAGAGCAGTTAGAGGAAAGCAAAAAAAATTCAGACACCATTTAGACAGCATTATCTACCTAAATATAATGACAATAAATAAATACATACATACATAACATAGGTGTAAAATATAACAATGCCCATCATAGCCAAATTTATTTACAATAAAAATAACAACAAAAAAAGATTGCAAAGATTTATTGCACACATTATATAAAATGTGATATCACACACACATTTAAACACCCATCCCAGCTGCACAGTTTACTGTGTGATGGTGCACTTCAACTTAAAACCGTTTTTAGTCTCATTTTGTGGCCAATAATTTGCATTTAGCTTGAATCTTTAGCAATAGTGCCATCTGCAGTTTGAGGTTGGGCCGATCCTTCTTGGTTTTCTTTTCAAACACTTGTCCATTTTCATGTTATTTCTTCAGAGCCTCCACCTGCTGAGCTGAAGGTTTTCCTTATTACATTACAATCCATTACATAGGGGATTATATTAAGAAACAAAAAATCATTTCACACACACATTTGTTTCCCATGATGTTTTATTAACAAGGTTCGGGAGGAGCACGATCAGATAATCAACCAATTTGGCACAGGTGCAACTCATTTAGCTAACCATCCTAACTAGCATAATACATATACAGTATATATACATATACAGTATATATATATATATATATATATATATATATATATATATATATATATATATATATATATATATATATATATATATATATATATATACAGTATATATATATATATATATATATATATATATACACAGGTGCATCTCAATAAATTAGAATGTTGTGAAAAAGTTCATTTTTTCTTGTAACTTATTTCAAAAAGTGAAACTTTCATATATTTTAGATTCATTACATGTAAAGTAAAACATTTCAAAAGTTTTTTTTGTTTTAATTTTGATGATTAGAGCTTACAGCTCATGAAAGTGAAAAATCAGTATCCCAAAATATTAGAATATTTACATTTGAGTTTCAATAAATGACCATCCCTACAGTATAAATTCTGGGTATCTCTTGTTCTTTGACACCACAATAATGGGGAAAGTCAAAGTCAAAAGTCAAAGTCAGCTTTATTGTCAATTCTGCCACATGTACCGTACATACATACAGAGAATTGAAATTGCATTACTCTTACTCCCTGGTGCATACAGATAATACTAAACACTAACAGTAGAATGCAAAATACAGATAAGTACAAATTAAATATATATATATTATACATACATAAGTCCAACAGCCAGTTGCATAGCGATGTATTGAGCCCCAGCTGGACCAGTTCATGGATGAGCTGTTGAGGGATGATTGTGTTGAATGCTGAACTGAAGTCTATGAACAGCAATCTGACATACGTGTCCGTTTTGTCCAGGTGTGTGAGGGCTGGGTGGAGGGCAGTGGCATCATCGGTCGAGCGATTGGACCTATATGCAAACTGGAAGGGGTCCAGGGAGGGGGGGGAGGACAGACTTGATGTGTTGCATGACTAGCCGTTCAAAGCACTTCATGAGAATAGAAGTGAGTGCTACTGGATGGTAGTCATTGAAGCAGGATGGAGATGATGACTTCTTGGCAATGGGAATGGGAAGACTGCTGACTTGGCAATGATCCAGAAGACGAACATTGACGACCCTCCACAAAGAGGGTAAGTCACAGAGGGTCATTACTGAAAGGTGTGGCTGTTTACAGAGTGCTGTATCAAAGCATATTAAATGCAAAGTTGACTGGAAGGAAGAATATGGGTAGGAAAAGGTGCACAAGCTACAGGGATGACCGCAAGCTTGAGAATACTGTCAAGCAAAGCTGATTCAAACACTTGTGAGAGCTTCACAAGGAGTGGACTGAAGCTGGAGTCAGTGCATCAATACTCACCACGCTCAGACGTCTTCAGGAAAAGGGCTACCAAGCCACTTCTGAACCAGAGACAACGTCAGAAACGTCTTACCTGGGCTGTGGAGAAAAATAACTGGACTGTTGCTCAGTGGTCCAAAGTCCTCTTTTCAGATGAAAGTAAATTTTGCATTTCATTTGGAAATCAAGGTCCCAGAGTCTGGAGGAAGAGTGGAGAGGCACATAATCCATGTTGCTCGAAGTCCAGTGTGAAGTTTCCACAGTCAGTGATGATTTGGGCTGTCATGTCATCTGCTGGTGTTGGTCCACTGTGTTTTCTGAAGTCCACAGTCAACGCAGCCATCTACCAGGAAATTTTAGAGCACTTCACGCTTGCTTCCTTCTGCTGACAAGCTTTATGGAGATGCTGATTTCATTTTCCAGCAGGACTTGGCACCTGCTCACACTGCCAAAGGTACCAAAAGCTGGTTCAATGACCATGGTGTTACTTTGCTTGATTGGCCAGCAAACTCGCCTGACCTGAACCCCATAGAGAATCATAGAGAATCTATGGGGTATTGTCAAGAGGAAGATGAGAGACACCAGGCCCAACAATGCAGATGAGCTGAAGGCCACTGTCAAGTCAGTCAAGTCACCTTTATTTATATAGCGCTTTTAACAATACAAATTGTGTCAAAGCAACTGCACAATATCAAAATGGGAAAATAGTGTCAATAATGTAAAATGACAAGATTAAACACTCAATTTTCAGTTAAAAGGCATTTCATTATTGAATTCAGTGATGGCATCGTCCAGCTCAGTTCAGTTCAAATAGTTTCTGTTCAATCAAGTCGACGATATTGCTGGAAATGAAGTGTCCCCAACTAAGCAAGCCAGAGGCGACAGCAGCAAGGAACCAAAACTCCATTGGTGACAGAACGGAGAAAAAAACCTTGGGAGAAACCAGGCTCAGTCGGGGGGCCAATTTCTCCTCTGGCCAGATGACACAGCAGTTCAATTCCAACTGCTGCAAAGTCAGATTGGAGGGCTAAACTGGTTCCAGAGATCTTGTCCTGATGGCTGTCTAGGTGACGGGGTCCTCACTGGGGGTCTGTCTCTGGGGCTCATCTAGGTGTCCTGGTCTCCGCTGACGTTCAGGGCTGTAGTAGAGGTCGTCTCTAGGTGCTGATCCACCATCTGATCTGGTGACTGCAGTGACCTCGGAATAAGAAAGAAACAGACTAATATTAGCGTAGATGTCAATCTTTTTACGATGTAACAAGTACATCATGTGTTATGGGAAGTGTTCCCGGTTCCGGTTGATCTAATTAATGCAGCCTAACAATCCTTTAATGGATTTGAATAATAGAAGTGTATTAGTGTGTTATGTGTACGCCAGGTTAAAGAGATGGGTCTTTAATCTAGATTTAAACTGACAGAGTGTGTCTGCCTCCCGAACAGTGTTTGGTAGATTGTTCCAGAGTTTGGGCGCTAAATAGGAAAAAGATCTGCCGCCCGCAGTTGATTTTGATATTCTAGGTATTATCAAATGGCCAGAGTTTTGAGAACGCAGCAGACGTGAAGGACTATAATGCGATAAGAGCTCGCTCAAGTACTGAGGAGCCAAACCATTCAGGGCTTTATAAGTAATTAACAAGATTTTAAAATCTATACGATGTTTAGTAGGGAGCCAGTGCAGTGTTGACAGAACCGGGCTAATGTGCTCATACTTCCTGGTTCTAGTAAGAACTCTAGCTGCTGTGTTTTGAACCATCTGTAATTTGTTTATTAAGCGTGCAGAACAACCACCCAATAAAGCATTACAATAATCTAACCTTGAGGTCATAAACGCATTAATTAATATTTCTGCATTTGACATTGAGAGCATAGGTCTCAGTTTAGATATATTTTTAAGATGAAAAAATGCAGTTTTACAAATGCTAGAAACGTGGCTGTCAAAGGAGAGATTACTATTAAATAGCACACCTAGGTTCCTGACTGATGACGAAGAATTTACAGAGCAGCCATCAAGTGTTAGACAGTGTTCTAAGTTATTACTTGTGGGGGTTTTAGGTCCGATAATTAACACCTCTGTTTTTTCAGAATTTAGCAGTAAGAAATTACTCGTCATCCAGTTTTTTATATCGACTATGCATTCCATAAGTTTCTCAATTTGGTGTGTTTCACCAGGCCGTGAAGAAATATAGAGCTGAGTATCATCAGCATAACAGTGAAAGCTAACCCCGTGTTTCCTAATGATATTTCCCAAGGGTAACATATAAAGCGTGAAAAGTAACGGCCCTAGTACTGAGCCTTGAGGAACTCCATACTGCACTTGTGATCGATATGATACCTCTTCATTCACTGCTACGAATTGATGGCGGTCAGATAAGTACGATTTGAACCATGCTAATGCACTTCCACTAATGCCAACAAAGTTTTCTAGTCTATTCAAAAGAATGTTGTGATCGATAGTGTCGAACGCATCGCTAAGATCCAGTAGAACTAATAGAGAGATACAACCACGATCAGATGATAAGAGCAGGTCATTTGTAACTCTAATGAGAGCAGTCTCAGTACTATGATACGGTCTAAATCCTGACTGGAAATCCTCACAGATATCATTTTTCTCTAAGGAATATAATTGTGAGGATACAACCTTTTCTAATATCTTTGACAGAAAAGGGAGATTCGAGATCGGTCTGTAATTAACTAGATCTTTGGGGTCAAGTTGTGTTTTTTTAATGAGAGGCTTAATAACAGCCAATTTAAAGTTTTTGGGGACATATCCTAATGACAATGACGAGTTAATAATAGCCAAAAGAGGATCTATGACTTCTGGAAGCTCCTCTTTTATTAGTTTAGATGGAATAGGGTCTAACATACATGTTGTTGGTTTAGATGATTTAACAAGTTTATACAACCCCAAATCAGAAAAAGTTGGGACAGTATGGAAAACGCAAATAAAAAAAGAAAGTAGTGATTTCTAAATTTACTTTGACTTGTATTTCATTGCAGACAATATGAACACAAAATATTTCATGTTTTGTCTGGTCAACTTCATGTCATTTGTAAATATACATCCTTTCCTGTCATTCAGACCTGCAACACATTCCAAAAAAAGTTGGGACAGTAAAGCATTTACCACTTTGTAATGTTGCCATTCCTTTTCACAACACTTAAAAGACGTTTAGGGACTGAAGACACCAAGTGATGAAATGTTTCAGGTGTAATTTTGTCCCATTCTTCCTGCAAACAAGTCTTAAGGTGGGCAACAGTACGGGGTCTTCGTTGTCGCATTTTGCGCTTCAAAATGCGCCACACATTCTCTATTGGAGACAGGTCGGAACTGCAGGCAGGCCAGTCAAGTACCCGTACCCTCTTCCTCCGCAGCCAGGACTTTGTAATGTGTGCAGAATGTGGTTTTGCATTGTCTTGTTGAAATATGCATGGACGTCCCTGGAAAAGATGTCTTCTTGAAGGCAGCATATTGTGCTCCAAAATCTCTATGTACTTTTCAGCATTAATGGTGCCATCACAGAAGTGCAAGTTACCTTTGCCAAGGGCACTGACACAACCCCATACCATGACAGACCCTGGCTTTTGGACTTGTTGCTGGTAACAGTCTGGATGATCCTTTTCTTCTTTGGTCCGGAGCACACGGCGTCCATTCCTCCCAAAAAATACCTGAAATACTGATTCATCTGACCGCAGTACACGTTTCCACTGTGTGATGGTCCATCCCAGATGCCTCCGAGCCCAGAGAAGTCGACGGCGCTTCTGGACACTGTTAACATAGGGCTTCCTTTTGGCACAGTATAGTTTTAACTGGCATTTGTGGATGTAACTACGTATTGTGGTACTTGACAAAGGTTTACCAAAGTAGTCCTGAGCCCATGTGGTGATATCGCTTATAGATGAATGACGATTCTTGATGCAGTGCTGCCTGAGGGATCGGAGATCACGGTTGTTCAGCTTAGGCTTGCGCCCTTGTCCTTTACGCACTGAAATTCCTCCAGATTCCTTGAATCTTTTAATTATGTTATGCAATGTTGAAGGTGAAATATCCAAATCTCTTCCTATCTTTCTTTGAGGAACATTGTTTTTAAATATTTAAATAATTTTCTCATGTATTTGTTGGCAAACTGGCGATCCTCGGCCCATCTTTGCTCCTAAAGGACTAGACCTTTCTCGGATGCTGCTTTTGTACCAAATCATAATTACAATCACCTGTTGACATCAACTGTTTCAAATCACATCATTATTTAACCAATTTACCTCATTACTAGCCCTAAATTGCTCCTGTCCCAACTTTTTTTGGAATGTGTTGCAGGTCTGAATGACAGGAAAGGATGTATATTTACAAATGACATGAAGTTGACCAGACAAAACATGAAATATTTTGTGTTCATATTGTCTGCAATGAAATACAAGTCAAAGTAAATTTAGAAATCACTACTTTCTTTTTTTATTTGCGTTTTCCATACTGTCCCAACTTTTTCTGATTTGGGGTTGTACATTTGTCTGCGTTATCCTACATTATCATTTGCTTATGTCATGTTGCTCAAAATGTATTATATAGTTCTCTGTGCTATACTCTTACCCTCAAAACATCTAGTCATTAGTTCATCGTATAAGTCATTACATGCAAAATGGTTGATCTAGTTGTCAAACTGTCATGCATATTTTCTACACATTTCTGTTAGTCTTTTTGTAAATTTGCCATGAATTCTGCAAGTGAATCTTGACTCTCACTTATAGAGAATATAGATCAATTAATTATAAACCAGTTCTCTGAAATAGCTCAAAGGTGCATCTCATGACCCTTCAACTGGAAAGCATATATAGACAGAGGACAACACAAGTTACAAATTCTGACAATGGATGAACATCCAGAAAACGATCAGGGTCTACAGCCGAGAGGAAGAAGAGGAGTGAGGATGCATGGAAGGGTACAGAAGAAGAGGTCAAGGACAGAAGCACATATCAGATGAAATAATGTTGTCAATCGTGGCCTTACAATGGCTAAAGGGTGCAGCAAAAAATTGGGAGATCGACCATATCCTCAATAATTCAAACATTTCAAAACAGTCTCTTTCAATCAATATCCCACATACAGTAATGTGTAAATTTATACATTTGAAAGGATATATGGCATGCATAAGAAGTGCAGCCTTCTGCATTTCAGTACAGTAACCGTCATCCAAACTGTTTCCATAGTTTACATCAGGTAATACTACAGTAACAGAGCACTGTTACACCTCACACTACTTTACATGTAATACATTTGTACAAAAATAAATGTACTGTATAAATACAAATGTTTTTTTTTCTATGTACTATTGACTTCTCAACAAATATCAGATTTTTATTATAAAACCTTAATTTCCATGGTTGACTGTCATGGTGAAAAAACAACTAAACATTTTGACCAGTGTGGCTCACACGATGACAAAAATATTTTAGATTTTGGTGGCCTTGGCCAAATTACTGACACGATAACTAGGTTTTGAAGCATGAATGTTTTGGGTGAGTAACTACATTTTGCAGACATGCAATAAAGTTCTGAAGTTCCAGCAAACAGTCGTGACATTTGCACTCACAGTTTAGAGAATGTTAAGACTGTTTCCAAAAATGTGCCAAAGCAGTTGAGAAAAACTGTAAAACATTTAATCATATTTTATGTATGTTGACTTTTGTTATGCTCTTATTTACAGCAATCGATTTATACATTTATAATAAACTGTAAATATAATTAAATAAATAATTCAAATTTATTTGTATAGCACTTTTTATTATACACAGTTTCAAAGCAGCTTTACAGAAAAATAATGTTTCTACATTTAATCACATTTACATTTACATTTACATTTAATCATTTAGCAGACGCTTTTATCCAAAGCGACGTACAAATGAGGAGAACAATAGAGGCAATCAGACCATCGAGAGAGCAACAGTATACAAGTGTCATGACAAGTCTCAGTTAGTCTAGCACAGTACACGTAGCTAGAATTTTTTTTTTTTTTTTTTTTTTTTTTTTTTTTTAAATAGAATAGGTAAGTTAGTATTAGTTAGTCAGGTGCTGGCGAAAAAGATGTGTCTTTAGATGTTTTTTGAAAATGGCTAAAGACTCAGCTGTTCGAATTGAGATCGGGAGGTCATTCCACCAGCTGGGCACAGACCAGGAAAAGGTCCGTGAGAGTGATTTGGTACCTCTTTGGGATGGCACCACAAGGCGTCGTTCACTTGCAGAACGCAAGCTTCTGGAGGGCACATAAATTTGAACCAGCGAGTTTAGGTATATTGGTGCAGTGGCAGTTGTGGTCTTGTAGGCAAACATCAGTACCTTGAATTTGATGCGAGCGGCTATTGGTAGCCAGTGTAACCTGATGAAGAGAGGGGTAACGTGAGCTTTTTTTGGCTCATTAAAGACCACTCTGGCTGCTGCATTCTGGATCAGTTGCAGAGGCTTGATAGTACATGCGGGAAGGCCCGCCAAGAGAGCATTACAATAGTCCAGTCTGGAGAGAACAAGAGCTTGGACAAGGAGTTGTGCAGCTTGCTCTTGCAGGAAGGGCCTAATCTTCCTAATGTTGTATAAGGCAAATCTGCAGGACCGGGCCGTTGTAGCAATATGGTCCGTGAAGCTTAACTGATCATCGATCACAACTCCAAGGTTCCTGGCAGTCCTGGAAGGAGTTATGGTTGATGAACCCAGCTGTATAGAGAAGTTGTGGTGAAGTGATGGGTTGGCAGAGAACACGAGCAGTTCTGTCTTAGCAAGATTGAGCTGAAGGTGATGGTCCATCATCCAGCTAGAAATGTCACTCAGACAGGCTGCAATGCGATCTGTTACCGTCGGATCATCTGGTTGGAATGAGAAGTAGAGTTGAGTGTCATCAGCATAGCAGTGGTAGGAAAAGCCATGCTTCTGAATAACCAGTCCTAATGACGACATGTAGATGGAGAAGAGAAGTGGTCCAAGCACTGAGCCTTGAGGAACTCCAGTAGCAAGAAGTTGTGACTTTGAAACCTCACCCCTCCAAGACACCCTGAAGGACCTATCGGAGAGGTAAGACTCGAACCACAGGAGGGCGGTTCCTGAGATGCCCATCTTTCTGAGGATGGACATGAGGATCTGGTGGTTAACTGTGTCAAAGGCAGCAGACAGATCCAGCAAGATGAGTACAGAGGATTTGGAAGCTGCTCTTGCCAGTCTCAGGGCCTCTGTAACCGAGAGTAGGGCAGTCTCAGTTGAGTGTCCACTTCTGAAGCCAGATTGGTTGTTGTCCAGAATGTTGTTCTGTGCAAGAAACAGAGAGAGTTGGTTGAACACAACTCGCTCAAGTGACTTTGCAATGAATGGAAGAAGGGATACCGGTCTGTAGTTTTCTAAAAGTGCTGGATTTAGAGCAGGTTTTTTAAGCAGTGGGCTTACCCGAGCCTGCTTAAATGCTGTGGGAAATGTACCAGTGTTAAGCGAGGTGTTGATAATGTGAGTAAGAGCAGGTACGACCGAAGAAGAAATGGCTTGAAGGAGGTGAGTGGGGATAGGATCTAGCGGACAAGTAGTGGGATGATTGGAAAGGATGAGTTTGGAAACCTCCGTCTCCGAGAGAGGAGAAAAG